>CM075851.1:31473533-31625093 GCA_037975125.1 Latrodectus hesperus | reverse complement strand
AAATCACTTTAGTCTTATCTATAAGGTAAGAATTTCAGCATAAAGAAAAGTAATATCTCAATGTTTTCCTTGCATTCCTGCTATCTTAGAGAAAGTATTAAATGTTTTTAAAAATAAAATTTACATTAACTTTCTCAAAATTAGAAATTAAATACTTTTACCTTAAAACAAAAGACATTTCAACACAATTTTTTTAAATAACCCAAAAACCTAACAAAATATTAATCACCGAAAATATTCGTAACTAAACTAAGCTGTTTTTATGAAAATGTTTCTTATTATATCAATTCGAAAATCATAGAATAACTTTAATAAAACAGCTTAAAACTGTTATTATTGTAGTGCATATAAAATGAAAAAAGTTTAAGAGAAAATATTAATTGAATCAGAGATAAAAAAAATCCCTCTCGTTTTGGCTGCAGTTCATGGGGTGAATATTTGTAGTTAAGCGCATTAAAAAAGGGAAACGTGAATCTTGGAGAACGCAGAAATTAAGAGATATTTTTGCTTCTCGTTTAGCTGGAAATGGTGCACCAAAAAACAAGAAAAGACAGAAAAGTTGAAATAAAACCTTTCTTTAAGTGCACTCTGTCAGTTTAATTATAAATGCAACATTTTTTGTGTGCATTACTCTTGACATTTTGATAATAGGTTTTTGATATTGAATTATTTTTTATTTCAAGCATGAATGACCTTAACTAAGAAATGGAAATTCTATTTTAATATTTTTTTCACGTTAATTTGCTTTCATTTACGACTGGAACACTGTAAGCCTGCTAATAATGAATGCTTAATACGTTATCGAAGGAAAAATGACTAAACTAGCTTGATGGATTATTTGAAAACGACTTTAAATATTTTTAGTACTCGTATACATATATACGTATATGCAAGAATACTTTTTAACGTATATATATATATATATATATATATATATATATATATATATATATATATATATATATATATATATATATATATATATATATATATATATATATATATATACAGTATGTCCCCTAAAGTTCCTTGCCACCCTCTTAACTTCTGAACGATTGCTGCAATATTCATTAAAGTGGTGTCTAGGTATAGTAAAGTACAATGCGTTACTGAATAAAATCACCTACCGCGCCACCTGGTGGAAAACTGTGGAGTTAGCATTGGTATCTCGAAAACGGAACGAGATAGTTAAAAAAAGTGACTTACAAAGTTATAGAGTATCCTCGATTTAGTACTAAAAGATACCTTATAGGCACTTATGTGAAGAACACAACGATTAAAACGCAAATTTGTTATTTCATGCTGTGATGTGGCACATCGTACGTGCGCATATTTGAAAAACCAAAAAATTTTCTTTCACCACGCAGCGATGAAAGAAAAACGTTTACATTTTCGTGATTAAATTTTTCACTTTTATTTCGAAATGGAAAGAACGGAAGTTTTAAAAATAATTTCAATAATTTGTATGCAGCATGCATATACGTAAGAAACGTCACTCCTTTTCACCTGAGAAAGCTATAAAAGAGACATCTTCTTGGGGCTGTAGTATGTTGATGCTCATGGTCATGGCTGAGTATTCCAAAGCTATGTATTGTGAAATGGTTTTACTGTATGGTGAATGTGGACGCAAGGCACGATCAGCAGCCAGGTTGTACCGCCAACGTTTCCCTGCACAGGTCCGCATCCTTCTCATCAAACCATCCTAACTGTTATAAAACGCTTAAGGAAGACAGGTTGCGTTACTAGTCGACCTCGATCTGGCAGACCAGTTAAGGTGAGACGGCAAGTTCAACCGGATGAGGTACTAGCATATGCCCTCACATATTGGAAATGCAGCGTAAGAGAGATAGTCAACACTGTGGTTTCTCCAAAAGTCAGATTTGAAAAATCCTAAGCGAGCTCATTTATATCGACCAACGGCTGAACAGGTTTTAGTGGACGGGGATTCCGAGTGACGCTATGCATGGTGCAACTTCGTCATGATTCAGATACAGGTCCAGCCAACATTCTTGGCAGACATAATGTGAACGGATGAGGCGTGCTTTTTACGGAATGGCATGTAAAGTAGCATGTACCCAATACTGGGTGCTGGAAAATCCTATATGTTTCGTCGACGTTCGACCTCAAATGCGGCATGCTATTAACGTTTTGTCAGCAATTTACAATAACAAGCTGATAGGTCCAATATTTTACAACGGCATATTAACGGGTGCACGATATTTAAATTGCTACAGAAGGTAATACCCGCTTTTGTGGAGAACCTGCCGTTGTTTAATCTTAAGAATCTATGGTTTCAACATGACGGCGCGACTGCTCACAAGACATTTCCAGTGAAGCAGTACGTAGTCAAAGAATTTGGCAACCAAATACTAGGGTATGGCGGTTTCGAACAATGGCCTCCACATTCTCCTGATCTGACTCCACTGGACTATTTCCTGAGGGGATACTTGATACAGAAGGTGTATGCGACCCCTCCACAAAAATTGCAGGACCTTAAACGATGCATTACAGTCACGAGTTCCAAAGTGTTACGCTTTATGCTCCAACGTGTGCAATGTGATCTTCAAGCGAGGTTCTAAATGTGCATTGCAGCTGACAGTGAGAAGTTTGAACATCTTAAATAAAGTATATTGTTATAATTATTTGTTTTTTTTCTTTCTTAGATCGTTTTGTCGCGTCACAGCACGAAATAGCAAATGCTCGTTTTAACTGTTGTATTCTTCTCATTTATGCCTGCAAGGTATCTTTTCGTACTAAATCGAGAATGCTCTATAACTTTGTAAATCACTTTTTCTCTCTATCTCGTTCCGTTTTCGAGATAGTAATGCTAATTCCGCAGTTTTCCACCAGGTAGCGCAGTAGTCTGTTTCATAGTAGCGCATGGCTACTTTACTATACCTAGACACCACTTTTATAAATATAGTAGCAGCCATTCTGAAGTTAAGAGAGTGGCAAGGGACTTTAGTGGATATACTGTATATACACGTTAAGAAGTATTTTTATTAATATCATAATGCAAACGAATGGTGCGGATGTCATTCAATTATTTAAATGATTTAATAAATTCATATGCTAACATTGCGATCCACACTTAAAATACATGCAAAATTTTAGTATTCTGATACAAATCTTTAACAAATACCATATTTAACTTTATTACTTTTGTTTGCCTTTAATTTCATCATTACTAAAGGACGAAGTTTCCTTTTAATAGACTTTTGAACTATTATAATCTATTGAACGAATATGAAATCGATATCCGAGACTACATTCTCCTCTTCACACCATGTGTGACATGCGGAGGAAAACTGGGCAGGAAATGTCAACATTCGTAGGATGTCTCACTACGATCGATTTTGGCTTAACCCTATATTGAACCCGATAACCTTTGCATTGGAATTTGAAAATGCATTGCGGATTGTCTAATAATAACTTAAGGTAATTTTAAAGAGTTTTAACGTCCACCAATAACATGTATTCCTGGAAGACTTTCCGTAGACAGTGAACCCTATTCACGTGTAGCAATGGAGGAAATCCTGAAAACTCACTAGCAGCAACTCCGACAGACGTGCATACAGAAGGTAGAAGCGTAATATTTATCTTATTTTGCTCAATAATGGTTGGAATCGAATAAAGGACCCTTATCTATGGTGAGACTTGTCCTATTTCCATATTTCACGATGGTCATTGGATCTTAGATCTTTTCTCCCCAGACTTATTTACGTTTGTTGAATGTAAACGAAATAATACCTGCTTAAAACTAAAATCAGGTTGAAAGTACTGAAATATATCTAATAATGATCTGTAAGGAAGATATTATAAAATATAAATGGTAGTGCTTTGTGCTCCCAAGGTACATATTCTCGGGCTGGGGAAAGTCCTTCTGTTAATCGATAAAACTGAATACCAAACATGCTTGGGAACTAAATGCTGGGGGCTTCGCATTATACTGACCACTTAATCCAGACGTATGCTTTGCATTCCAGGGCCCTTAATCACGGTAACATGTTTGGACACAATAGGTCTTGGCCCACACTTGATTGTCATACCAAATTTTAAGCTTTTACATACATAATATTTGGCAATGAAATCTTAACAGAATATAGCACAGGTATTCAAGGTCATGATATAGAAACTAAGTAAACGACGCATAATCATGTGTGTTATTTTCTATACATTATATATCACAAAATATAGATCATAAGTTAAACATTTGAAAATTAAATTTATGTCAAACAATAAAGCTGTAAAACAAGATCTACTGATCCCATTTTATTTAATAATAAATCTTCGCGAAATCAGTAGTGTAAATCAAAAAATGTTGAGTAAGCGAAGTCAAAAGTTGAAAATCTATCCAATGATCGATTTTTTAGAACTATAGCTATCATGAAAAACAAAAAGAATATATTATCATTTGAAATGATTTTCCTACAAAACTGGCTTTAGTGCTCGAACAGATGGGCATTTGCTTTAACGAATATTCACTGCTGCAAACGTGAAGAGAGTGCACTTTTTCTGACAAAGAAATGCAGTCATTTCGGCAGAGGAGAGAGTTTTATGGTTGAAACTGCAGTTGAAGATTCAGGAAAAAAGCTTGATGAAAGGCAAATATTTGCCTGGAATCCTGTAGGATTAAGATAAGAGGAAACAGCTGCATAGAGAAGCTGTAAAATTTGAAAATTACGATTTGACGTTGGAGGCAATCTAATATAAAATGCAGAGATTATAGAACAATATTATTTTCACAGGCATGCTTTGAAAGCAACTGAATACTGAATGTAAAATCTTTATGGTATTCACACAGGCGTTCACTGTTTCACCGTTTTTATGAAGGAAAGTTTGGCGCTCAGCCGTGGTTTATGAAACGCATGAGAACTATAAATAAATTCTAGATGAAAGTATTTTATGTGTGAAGATATTTGGACTGGGAAATTTTTTTCAGTTTTAAATTTGAATTTAGTCAATATTTTTTAAAGTACTTACATTATTTATTCAAAATAATAGCAACATAATTTAGAAGAAAGCAATTTATGCATGTATGTTCAACTCCACGGACGGAATTGGCAGCCAAATGGTTAGTACTCCATCCTTCAATTTAACCGTTCATAGGTTTGAATCCCAGGTTGGACATGATTTTTTTTGTCGTGATTAGAAATACTCGTCCAAAAAATAGTTCCCAGTCTTTTTAGCCCACGAGGGCAAAAAGTGACAGTTGAGAGACAAAAATTTTTAAAAATAACAAAACATCATAATCTAGAAGAAATACCTACGTAAGTTGCCTAAAATTATATATTGTGCGCCAAATACATGTTACCGTCGATTGAAGCTATTATTCAGCAACTATAGCCACGAAATTTTAAATCACAATCTGGTGGCAAAGTAAGCACCGTGATAGAAAAATTTATATTATCAGTGTGTATCCACAAAATACTCTCTCTCTCTAACTGAACATCGTTGTTTCGCATTCGTCAGTTATATCGTATTTAATACGGTTAAGACTCATAAGCACGATGGTCTTTCTTGGCACCAAGTGTTGAAATTGTTACCGTCTAGAGAAAGTAAGGACGTTTTTCCACGCCTGGCAAATAAGACTCATTTTTAATAATACAATATTTTATGTTTAATTTTAAATTTACAAGAGGAAATATGAGACATTCTCACGTAATAACTCCTTTAAAACTGCTTCTTTTTGCTGCTATTAAATTAATAATATCTTATACATAAATTAGATTAAATCTAACATTAAAAACTAATAATTAATTATTCTATTATTATTAGAGTCTAAGTTTAACTAAATGTGCTATATCATATTACTTGTAAAATACAACTAGTTATTAAAATTATTTGACGGTTAATTCCAATTTTATTGAGAAGATTCTTTCCAAATTCTAAAATATAATTATTTATGCAAACGAATTTATGAAATATGCAATTCACACACACACATTTTGAATATATCACGAACAAAAATTATTTTCACATTTCTGTTTTTCATAAAAAAATTTTAAAATTATTTTAGAAAATAATAAATATTTAAAACGAAATTGCTGTCTGAAATTATTCATATTTAAGAACTAAACTAATAGCGGAAATCGTTACACTTTTCTTTAATTTTCTAAATACTGGCAACAAAATAAAAGATGTAATTTATTATTAAATATATAATTAAAAATAAGATCCAGTATGACAGTAAGAATGACACATTTTGCATTTTATTTAATTCCAAACATTAAGTGCGCTTGTACATAAGACAAGCAAGTATGAATAAAGGAAGTCATAATAAAGAATAAAAACACTACTGAGAAACGCAAAAGATCTGAAAATTAATGTCTGGGAAATATACCTGAGTTTCATTTTCACTGCCATAATCGGAAACTTTTCTTTTTCGTGTGAATTCGGACAAACATTAAATCTATCCACGTCTGAAAAAAGGTGGTGTTTCTCAATATGATTGATGTATGAAGTCTGAAAGATAATTCCCTCCCACACAAAAAACACTTGCAACATAATCTTATGAGGAGAAAAAAATAACTGCCACAATTTTATTCGTTGTAATAAAGAAGACCATTAAAAACCCGGAAGCTTTAAAGCACCTGTCTGGTTCACGCAATGATATTCTTAACTTTTAACTGCGCTGTGTGTTGCAGTGATCTCATAGATTTTCTATGAGCAATCACGTACTTTTAAGCACCTAGCAGGGATATCCAACAGCTAAGGGAAAAGGAGATAAATGAAAAAACTTTAACGTTTTCTTTGAAGATTTGAACATAATTATTTATAGTGTTTGTTTTTAACTTGATGTTTCATTTTTGTCTTCCTTATATTTCTCCTTTCTTTCTTCGATTATCTCTTTTTTCTTTACTTTATTTTTTTCCTTAGAAATCATAGATGTGCAGGAAATTATAACTGAATGAATCCATGCCATGTAAACACCACAAAACATTGGACTCTGGATCGAGAATATTTAATCTATTATAGTTCTTCCTTTGTGTATTGTTTTGGATTCACACATGAATTTCCAGTTCATCGATATGAAAATGGTTTTTCATAATGACACTCATTCTAGTGAATTCTTTTCTAGTTGAAATAGAGTAAGTCAAAATTATTTCAATTCATTCTTCATTTCTGTTATAACATCCAATAGCCTGTAAAATGAACTCGACCTTAGAAATCTGTTTGGTGCACAATACGTTAATTTGAAGTTTTTCTTTCAAGGAACAAACAGAATTTGTAATCTTGCGGAAATAATTACCTTTTAAACTTTTTATAGCTTACATAAATCAGAGTTTGAAGATAGTAGATTAATTTTTATCATTAAAAAAACTGTGCTGAACTAGTGACATAACAGCCCAAATGTGGGCTTAGACCTACAATGCCTATATCTGTCTTTCTGATCGAGAGTAACTGGGTTGTGAAGCACATATACAATGGTTAGGTAATCAGCCTAACGTGAAATCGCCAGTATTTAGTTCCTAAACATGCTAGGTCTTCAGTTTATTGACTCCTTGAATGGATGAAAGGTTGACCCTAAATCTCGAACCTTAGTTTAATCATTAAATTAAATTTTTCTTCTTTCCACATTCACGATGCTGTTTTGTTTTCGAAGCTTTATTTAGTGGATTAGAACCCAAAGGCTGTTTGTTTCATTTTCCCTTGTCATGGCTTCTTTGATTCACCTTTTTCTTCTTCATCAATCAAATTTCGTCAGCTCGTGAATGACTGTCCTTCTATCACATGAAAATGATTAAGAATTTCAAGTGAACAGGAAATAAAATTTGGGAAATTGGTAAGCTTGGCAATAAAAGTGGACCCTTAACAAACAAAAAGACTCGATTTGAAAACAAGCTAGACTTTAAGTATAAGAAAGGGGAGAAAATTTCAAGAAAATTTCAAAGCAACATACATCTTTGAAGCTTTTAAAATATGAATTCCAAACATTAATTCCATAAATAATAAGTAAAGTATATAAAAGTATATTTCGAAGCATTTTTTACATTAGTAGAAAATTTTTATAACAAAATAATAGTTAGAAACAGAATAAAGTAATATAGACACAAAGTCGTTTATGAAAATCAAGCAATCACTTCATGGCTAATAAATATGCAAAACATCATCGGTCAGCAACCGTCCCAGTTTAGTTAAAAATATCAACATTTTTCACAAAAATCAAACGATTCTAAAATTATATATGGTTTTTATAATAAAAACATTTTTAGTAATTTAAAAAAAATTAATTTCCTACTAAAATCCGTATAAGGCAAATTTCATCATATCCTTAGGTTTGTTTGTTTCCTGGTTTGTTTGTCGCTCAACGGTCATTTTTTGCACACGAGGGCTAATTAGACCGGGACTTACGTTTTAAAGTGGATTCCGAACCACTACAAACATCCATGCCCAAGGTGGGATTCGAACCCACGAACTGTTGAACCGAAAGCAAGAGCGCTAACCATTCGGCTGCCAGCTCGGACATCATATCCTTAGAAATAATCATATTTATCGTCTATGATTCTCATAGTTCAAAATGAATTTTTCTAAGCTACTAAGTTACTTAGAATGAGTCTTACTTAGAATGCCTGAAATTTCCCTAAATGTAATTATTTCCTCGTTAAATTTGAGGTGTGGAAGTTTAGAAACTCTATAGGGTTTTTCTGAAGAAAAGCTTTGAGCTTGTTGACAAGTTTGAAAATGTTGAAGTTTTCCTCTTCAACATTTTCATCATAAATGCAGCTATGTGCAAAACTTTATTATTTATAAAAATCATTTATAAATTTACGTTTTCTTTTCTATGCTGTATATTTTATAGTATTATTTCATTTTTTTTTAAAGAAAACTAGAAAAATAAAAGAAATTTAAGTGTAAGATATATATTTATAATTTATTGGAAATTAGTTTTGATTTGAACGGAATTCTTGTAAATATTTCTAAAAACTGGCTTTTGTTTCTAAGGCTGTTTGAACGATGAAATTGAAGTTATCTTTTAAAAACAAAATGTTATATTCTTTTGTATTAATAAATAATTTACATCTTTATTTTTTATTTTTTGTATCTTTCATTTCAGTTTTTACAAAGAAATTTTAAATTGCTCATAAAATTTTTCTGCAAATTTAAATCAGCATTAAAATAACCACATTAAAATAAATTAATACAAATATAAAAAATTATTTCAATATTTTTTAAAATGAATAATAACTACATTGAAAACAGATTGTGAACATGGTTCATTTTGTTATCACTATTTACAAAATTTTCTTCATATGTACACAATCAAAACATTAACTCTTTAAAAACAGTTGATTTGAATTTGTTTTAACAAAGAAAAATATAGTCAATTGTTACTCCATGGCTAAGATTATATATATATATATATATATATATATATATATATATATATATATATATATATATATATATATATATATATATATATATATATATATATATAAATCCAGTGCAAAAAAGATATTTTTAAGCTGCCTAAAGTAATTCAAAAAGTTAATTAATCATAAAAAATATTTTACATTAAACTTTGTTGTCATTTAAGAAATAAATGTATGAGAAAAAGGTTCCAACACTTTGCTTTTAATAGTTCAAAAATCATAGATAATTCTCAGTAAAAGAATAAGTAACTCTAAAAGTGACCTTAATTAATGAAAAGCAGTAAAAACTATTACAATCATAAGGCTTATGAATATAAAAACTTAGAAAAAATGAAACATTAATTGAATCAGAAAGGAAAGTTTCTCTCTCTGTCTCAGAGAGTAAAAAACAATTTCTAATTAAATCTCAAGAAAGGAGTATGAAACTTGAGAATAAATAAAATTATCATGTGTGCCGTAATTAGAAGACATCTTTTGATTCACTTTTGATAAGAAATAGTGTTCCAAAAGCTTATGACAAAATAAAATTGAAATCAGAGCTTCCTTTAAATGCCTTCTGTTATTTGAATTAAATCCGTAATTTTTCTCAAAGAGCTCTTGAAGTACTTAGTAAATGAAAAAGTTCAAACACACAAAGCAAAAAGTTATTTTGGTGACTGACTAGTTTTAATTATTTATAGCACGAATAATATTAAAATTGAATGACTTATGTTGAACTTTAAACCTTTTTCTTTATAATATCTGAGTTAAAATTTAAATTTACAAGGACTGTTCAAATGTTCTACTTATAATTGAAAAATGACTCTTTGAGTAATAAAATGAACAAAATATGAGAAATCGCTTAGAATTTAAAGGTGTTTTAAAATAAATTAAATTATAAGAAATTATTTTTAACTATGAGACTGCTATAGATTACTTTTTTATATATATAGAGCATTCATTCTCTTTATCGGAAAATAGTGAATTTGAATCCCAACAGAATCGATGATCCACCACCTTCACTAATGGCGCTTCGAGCACATTAAATATGTTGTGCTTGTAATGTCCACTAAATGAAATGATACCTGTTGGGATGGTAGGCTAAGTCTGGAGTACTTCTGCTTGGTTCCTTCTTCTAAATTACGAAGACCCACTTTAGGGGCTACGATGGCACATCCACCGATGATCTAAGATGCGAGCACTTTCACCCCTTGCAGTGCTTAAAAAATAAAAATCCCAGTAGTCACGCATTATCCAACAACAGATTAGCAAACACAGTAACGCCGGTTGCACTAAGATCCTAAATCAGCATGCCGATACGAGTGGTAATGGAGTGACACTGGCAAGCGGTACCACTACCCGTCAAAGCATGTTCGCTCGGCGCAAATGTGGGCACAAAGTATGGCGCGGCCTTGGAACGGTATCAACAAAGCCGATATGATTGCTTGCCCGATATTTTACCGATGTCAATCAATATGTGAACCGAAGGCTTTCGATAAATGGCCCAGCGTCGGCAAACATTAAATAACCAACCGCAAGCTACTAAATAATTTTTTTAATTTACGATTGTTTTTTGTTTGTAATATTTGTTTGATAAAATTTTTGTTCAAACTGCAATATTACTTACGCTGTTTATCCATGTTGCATTTCAGATTTCGTTTAAAGTACCTACCTCATGCATTACAGAAAAAATCCTCGAAAATAAGCTTCACTTACTGCATTAATATCATTAACAATTTCAAACAGAAAATTTGTAGTGGTTATTAAATATTAACTGCAATATTTATCAAAAAAGTATTTCAAATATGTTCGATTATATTGCTGTTTAAGTGAAATCAAAATTTAAACATCTTCAGAAATGTTTATATATATATGAGAAAACTTTTGGATTTACATATTTTAATCGACATCAAAAACGATTTTTAATAGAACCAAAATGTATATTTAAGATATTTTTTGTTGTTACTTATGATACTTGGGCAAACCAAGTTCATTATGCTGTTGGCTTTGCGAATTTAAGTCAGTAGGGCGCGTCTTTCGTTTAACCAGAGCACTACGAACCTACTACTACGTCAATCCAGCCACATTCTCAATCGTAAAGTAAGGAAATTGAAAAAGGTGACAGAAATAGATGCATTAAGAGATGCATAAAAATATGTTCAAAATATAGTATTAAAAAAATTGTTCGTAAAGAAGATTTAAAATAACCATTGTGTCTATGAGACCCTGTTCGGAAAGTGCCACCAGTTAATAAAACCGTGAGCATAATTAAATTGGAGATTTTGTGAAAATGAGCATCTAGTGGAAAATTATTTGGTAGCTCCCTTAGTTTTCGATAAACGCTCCCACAAGCGAATCTTTATTCTTTCCTATTATTTAGCATTGAGAATGTGAGTATACATTTAATTGAACCAAAGTGTACGGAAATAAAAGAAAGCAAATGCCGACCGATGGCTGAGTGGTTAACGCTCCTGACTTCTGAGCTGTAGGTCCTGGGTTCGAATCCCGGTTCGGGCATGGATGTTTCTTTCCTTCTCTGTTCTCTCTGTGTTTCTCTGTCCTTCTTCTGTGATGTTGTATGAATGTGGCCCGCCCTATAAACGGGTTTGTGGTGGTATGGTGCGGGTAACGCTACTTGCCTCCGTGACTTGGTTCACAGGTGCCCGCTGGGTAACGATAAATGAGTAGCAGGTTCTGGCCTTGTTGTGGCATAGGGTTCAACCCTCATGTGCACGCCATTGGAAAAAAAGAAAGCAAATATTAGTCATTATAATTTGGAAAATGCAATGGTTGCTGATAAAGTGAGTATTCCTTTCGTTCCACATAATAATGTGTTGTATTTGCATTTAGCCACAAGTAATGCGAAATTCTTGATAAGTCTCATTATTTATGAAAAGTCATCTTGCAAGATAATTTAATTTACGGGTACTAATATTGTTTGCCACAGGCTTTGACTGCTAGGCTGTTCCACCTAAGATGTCAACGTGAATGAATTATTTCTAGAGGAAAAAAGAGAAAGATATCTGTATTGTTACAAAACAACTATTACTTTGTTTTAAAACATCTCAGACAAATCATCTCAGAAATCAAAAAACATCTCAGACAAGAATACTGAAATACTCAGATTTTAGACAATAATTGTGCAGTATAGACGTACGGCCTTTTCAGTGAAGTGAGGATCTTTTGGTGAGAGACTTGACGACCATTTAACAAAAAATTGATATTTTTGGAAAAGTTCCATCACCGAAGCTTTATGATTAATATCAAGCGAAATAGACTAGAATCTTCAAGAAACCTTGGTAAAATTCTTAAATTTCTCTTCCAAGTCAGGCATAAATACCACCGCTCGCATTGAATGGATTATTAGTGAAGATGATCAGACTGGAATATTGGTTTAGTGCATAGAAGCTTTGGCTGTCTGAGGTATTAGAGGCTTCTGTATTTAAAATCTATTTCCTGTTGTATTAGCAGAACTGTAGGTATGTGTAATCGTGGTTTCTACTGCTGAAATTTCCTGCATCTCGTAAGAAATGGCTATGAATGAAAATCTTGTGATTTTTACAGCATTGTTTTATCGATTCTCAATCAATATGAACACCGAAAGTGGTACAATATGTAAGAATTATATATAACATATATTCCGCGTCAGATTAGTTTGTATAATTCCTTCCTATATACATGTATCCATAGAAATCTCGAAAATATCCAGTCATAAGTAAGATTTTTTAAAAATCAAAACCAGATAATTGTGCTGAGGGAACATTATACATAATAAATAGTTTTTAGCTGTAATGTCTTTAAACTGATGTGTTTGAAAACTTCGAGCAGGTGGTTCAAACCTTAATGTCCATTTTATAATTTGCCCCTTAAAATTGCAATGATATTGTCATTATTTTACTTTACTTTAAATATGTCCTGTTTTATTTTTATGTGTGTTCATATGTGTAAGATACTTAAAATAAAGATAGCTGCAAATTTAAATTACCTCCCTTAAAATATCCACCAAACTGTCAGTACTTTTGTAGGTTCTGCAATTTTTTATTGCAATTATGAAGTTAAAAAAGAAGTAGTTTATTTATACTTCAATGATTTTCCTATTAATGGGTTACTTGTTTTGATGAAATTAAAATGTTTTATAAGAATTTCTCACTAATAAATTCATGAAAAAGAAAATATTCCTTTTAAGAGTGATTGATAACAATGTCCAATTATTTACTTATGGTCAAGAATATGTAGAACTTTCCAATTAAATTAAGATGTTTCTTAAATATAATAACTGGACTTAAAAATATCATAAAATATCAAAAATAAATTATCTTTCATCCTGTACAATATTTCAATTCTTTTTTTTTTTTTTTTTTTTGAATATGTTTTATTATTGGATCAAACTGAATGGATAAAACTTATGTCTAATCACTTAAAAAAAATTCATTTGTTAGCAATAGTTCTCAAAACGGGCGATATTGTTTCACAGTGTCTCAAACTGTAATTATAGGTATTAAGCCACAAAATTTTACGACGTCGATTCAGCAACAGATTGTTTTCTAAATTATTGGAAAGTCCCTGAATTGAAAAAAATAATATATTTTCATTGTTTTCTCCACAAAATGGTTATTTCTAAAAATAGTTATATAAATATATGTAATTATGTTGACATTTCTGGTAATTTTTTTCATGACCCCTAACGCGAAACATTTTATTTCCTTTACCCAAATACCTTTCGCCAAATGTTTCTGGGTGTCAAAAAGGAGAGAGAGAAAGGGATTTTAGTAGGGGATTTTCTCATTACTCTGTCATTTCCCTAAATTACAAGCAATGAATTTTCGTGATCATTCTGTTAAACGGCATTCGTTTTTCCCCATTCCGCATTTGTACAACTACGCAGCATATGTATCTCGTTTCATTTTGAAGAAATGTTTTTCACATTGTAGTTTCTTTTTATACTTATTTGAAGAAATTGTATGGGCCAAAATCGACAAAAAACGTCTTGAAAAAAAGTTATTTCTTAAAAAAAACTTGGAAATTTTTAAGTGATTTGGAAATGTTCCTTCGTTTTTCCAACTAAGACGCTTATGCTAATATTTCGTCGACATTTAGGAGACCTTACAATCTCTTCTTTGATATTAGGGAATTTTTATGAGTATCCCGTATTCCAGGTCTCATTCCGCAAGTTTCTTCACTAACTCCGGAATAAACGATGTTTTCGTCATTTATTTTCTACGTCTCTTTTTATTAAATCTTTTTTTCTAATTTTACTTTCAGTTACTTTAATGTTACATAGAATGACAATGTTACAGATTTATTTAAATTAATATTAATATCGTAAGTTTATTTAATTCTAATACAATGTTTGTATAGGGACCTTATTTTAATTTTGCATTGTGTATATGCATAAAATTCCATGGGTCTTTCCGTTTATTGTTCCTCTGTTACTTCTTGTATACGAGGAATAATTAGATAAGGACTTACATGCTAAAGTGAATTAAAAAATACCCAAGTTTTTTCACTTATGTAGTGGGTATCAAGCACACAACCTTTCAATTAAGGATCAGGGTGCTAACAATTCAGCTAACATTTCGGCATAATTCCTATTAAATAACTAAATTATGCAGAAAGCACTAAGAAGAAACTTTTGCAAAATCTTTTTTTCCCTTGCTAAAGTTGTATGATTTAATATTTTGTTTGTGGAAGGATCTAAAATTCTCTCAATCAGTAAATCATTACACAATCACTAAAATATTTATTTAAATTTATAAATTTTTTGTAGAAGTTTTAATACATTTACTGTGTATTCCGAAATTTCTCTCTCTCTCTCTCATACAGACACACGTGTATGTGTGTGTGTATGAATTCTTTCTGCTTAACAAAATTATGTAAAATATTGTTTATAAAGCCCTGCAGTCAGAATGACATAGTTTTTCTCCCTGTATAAATATCGAAATTACTCATTAGTATCTATTTTTTGTCTTAATACTTAAACGTTTCAAAAATGAAAAAATATATAAAACATTCATTTTATTACTCAGCTTGTCATAAACTAAACTTAAAAATGTTTTAAATTTCTAATTCACAATATCAAACTTAAAATAAACATCATTTTAAACAATTTAATTCACAAATTTGCAAAATTATATATTTGCTTCAAATGAAAAAAAAAGAGTATTAAGTAAACAATTCCAATTTGTTGCAAAAATTAATGAGATTTTCAACTTTCATCTTCTATTGTAATGTATGATTTGCATTGAATAATTAACTGTATTCGCCATGTTGCATTTCTGAGTTCGTTATGTGAACAACGAAGAAGTTTTTTTTTTTGGCAGATACAACAAAGAACAAGTTCCGTTTCACTGTTAACACAATTATTATTGAAAAAAATTTGAGTAAGCATATGATCATAACTCTTTCACGAAGATTTAAAGAGGAAAAAAAGAGTTCATGGAAAAATCTTTTTAACGCAATGGGAATAGATTTAATTTTGAAATTACTTAACGAATTAACAATGATTGTTTATTTTGTTTAATACAAGACATTGATTTTAATTTCAAAAACTAAAATAAAATTTAGTTTTTCCTATTTAATTCTATTCAGAATGTAATAACTATATTTGTGTTCATCTTTATATAAAAACATTTATATTCATGTCAATGTTTAACACGTGTTTAAAATGATGATGATTTGATTATATTTGAAAAATTGACGTAGATATGTAATTTCAAAGAAATCTCAGTATTCTTAAGTATTTAATAGACGAGAATTAAATAGCATCGATAGTTTTTGATCCCAAGATTCAAAATCCTATAGATTCTACGCCCTCAGGGGGTTTACCTTCTTTAGGTAAACACGGGTGTCACAATCCCGAGGTACCCTAGTGATCTGTCCTCTTCTTTCTTTTCTTCTCTCCTCTACTCTTCTGCTTTTTCTTCCTCTTCTCCCTCAGTGTGGTTGCCTCGTAAGAGGTTTAGGGCTCCCCTTGAGTAGCTTTCGCCGCTCTGTTGCTATTAGCTACTCTTGAGGACTAAATCACCCACGTGTTTGCCGTGCGTGGAGACCCGTGTCCCTGGAAAGGAGGGTCCTGGTAATTGAGGCCCCCAGAGACCAACACATTACTTTGGCCTCTGCTTCAGGTAAACGGGAGGTGTGTTGTGGTCCTCAGCACATCAATCGGCTTTATGGATCAAGCAATCGGTACATCTACTGGGTGACTCGTTAAGGGTGGAGGCCACTTCAGGGATGTACTGTGAGCATATAGGACCTGGGTAGCACTGGTGCAGCTGGTCTGCATCCCCTTGTTGGACTCGGTGGTGGGTGGTGCCGTCAGGTCCCGAATTTTCCATTTTTAATATGGAAATAAATATTTTTCTTCTCTCCCACGGGAGCACACATTGTCAATAGTTAAAGCAAGATTCTACATTGTTAAAAGGAAAGAGGGTACTTTTGATAATGTATCCCCTTTCCTAATCCAGAAAGGTATTTTTGGCAATATTGGTGAAGTGAAGAACATCCGGAAGCTGCATTCTGGAGATTTAATGGTCGAAGTTGCTTCAGAAGCACAAGCTACTCTTATAAGCAGCATGACCATGCTTGTTAACCTTGAGGTGTCCGTCCAGCCTCATATAAATCTTAACTTTTCACGTGGTGTGGTATCCGCTAAGGATTTGTTAAATACGCCTGCGGACGAGATCTTGGAAAATCTAAAAGATCAAAAGGTCTGTGCAGTAAAACGCATAACTGTCAGACGGGATGGGCAGATTATTAATACTAAACATCTCGTTCTGACATTTGCGGCGCCAGACCTGCCACAGCATATTAAAGCTGCGTATATGCATCTATCCGTCAGGCCTTATATACCAAATCCTTTGCGTTGTTTTCAGTGTCAGAGATTTGGACACTCCAAAGCGAGTTGCAGGGGCAAAGTGACTTGCGCTCGTTGCGCAGCTGTTGGCCACGACAGTTCGTCTTGTACTGCAAAGGAGCGGTGTGTAAACTGTAAAGGTGACCACCCCTCCTACGATAGAAGTTGTCCTATCTGGATACTGGAGAAAGAGATCACAACCACTAAAGTTAGGAATAACTGCTCATATCCTGAGGCAAGACGTGCTGTTACAGCACGCACACCTCAAGCAGGAGTTAGCTATGCGACTGTTGCTGCCAAGGTCACCAGAACGACAAGTACACAAACGGATGCTCTTTCACTTCCAATAGCAAAATTACCCCTTACATCTGTACAGACACCAAAATCAACCTCTAACACTATTCAACGTAGAAAAGCTCCGATAGCTAAATCAAAAGTACTAAAGGCCTTTAAATTAAAAACTGCAAAAGAGGGCAATGTTAGACCCTCTTTATCCACCCGTAAAGCCTTATCCCTGGAAGCTGACGCTGTTTCATTACATCCCTCGGACGAAGATCTATCGCTCGAGGAGATGTCAGATGACATGCCTTCCAGCTCCGGGAAAGGAGCTTTTCAAATTCAACAAAAACTTCCTTTGTTTCTTGGAACTGCCATGGTTTGCGCTTTCATCATGATGACATCAAGTCTATAATTTCAGCCTACAACCCCGCATGTGTTGCACTTCAGGAAACATTCCTGAAGTCCAGCAATAACTTTTCCATGCATGGGTTTAAAAGCTTTAGAAAAGACAGTGGTGACGACGGTGCAGTGTCTGGAGGTGTATGTATATTAACATCTAATACTTTTCCCAGCACTATCCATCCATTGAATACTACGCTACAGGCTGTTGCAGTAAGAATTCATACTTCATGCTTATTAACAGTCTGTAGCTTATATATACCACCACATGATGTCATCCGCCAAGAGGAACTCGATGCATTAATAGATCAGCTGCCAACACCATTTCTGCTGTTAGGTGACTTTAACGGCCGTAATTCTTTGTGGGGAAGTGATGATACAAATTCTTGCGGTAGGCAGATAGAGCGGTTTATTTCAGACAATAGTCTCTGTCTGCTTAATACCGACGAGAAGACATATTTCCATGTACCCACAAGAACGCTTCATTCTCTCGATCTAGCCATCTTTTCTCCATCTCTTCTGCCATTGTTAAATTTAAATGTAGGAAATGATCTGCATAATAGCGATCATTTTCCTCTCGTCATCTCCCAGACTGGAGGTAGTAGTGTAAAACAATGCTTACCTACTTACGTGTACAGTTTGGCAGATTGGACGTTATTTACACAATTGGCAGTTGTTGATAATGAAATGGTTATGATCGATGATATTGAAAATGCCATATCTAAAGTCACTGAAATAATTATAAAGGCAGCTGATGCATCAATACCTAAGTGTTCCTCTATACCACACAGGCGTGGCAAACCTTGGTGGAATGATGAATGTCAAAACACCTATAAGAAACAGACGAAGTTATGGGGGCTATTCAGAATATACCCCACAACGGAGAATCTTACCGCCTTTAAGAGAGCAAAAGCATTAGCTCGCAGAGCTCGTCGTCGAAGTCAGAGGGAATCCTGGTCTCGCTATGTATCCTCAATTACTTCTTCCACATCCAGTAAACAGTTGTGTAGAAGAGTGAAAGCAGCCAATGGAATATATAGAGAATTTTCCATTCCTATTTTGAAATCCGGAGCTGATATATACTCTTCTCCTAAGGACATCGCTAACGTCCTTGGTGAAACCTTTGCTAGCGTCTCAAGCAACGACTCTTATAGTCCTTCGTTCTTAAGGACAAAGAGTCATGCTGAGCGAACACCAATTCGTTTCAACCATGTACAAGCTTTGCCTTACAACTGTGAATTTCGGATGTTGGAATTGAAGAGAGCATTACAGCAGGCCAATAATACCAGTCCAGGACCTGATGGAATCAGCTATCAAATGCTTCGCCATTTAAGTCCAGATTCCCTGTTGAAGTTGCTGTTTTTGTTTAATAGGATCTGGACTGATAACCAATTTCCATCACTTTGGAGCGAAGCAATAGTGATTCCGATCCTTAAGGCTAATAAGGATCCTTCTGCTCCTTCAAGTTATCGACCAATTGCTCTGACGAGTTGCTTATGTAAGACTCTCGAACGTATGGTCAACGCCCGTCTCATCTATGTCTTAGAAACAAATAAATGTATCCATATCAATCAGAGTGGCTTCCGTAAAGGAAGGTCCACTCTTGATAATATTACATACCTGGAAACGCAGATCCGCAATGCCTTTGTGCGGAGGAATCATCTCGTTTCCATTTTCTTCGACATAGAGAAGGCTTATGACCGTACTTGGCGTTATGAAATTCTCCGTAGGATGTATGATTTTGGATTTAGGGGTAATTTGATAATATTTATAGAAAATTTTTTGTGCTCCCGTGGTTTTAAAGTTCGTATTGGTTCGGTTATGTCCAATACTTTTATTCAAGCCGAGGGTGTACCCCAAGGCTCTATTTTAAGTGTCACACTTTTTAACCTATACATCAGTTGCATTCTTCATCAAATTTCACCTCTTGTTTATGGCACACTTTATGTTGATGACCTGCAAATATCATGTGAGGGTTCTAACATGCGTTTAATTGCGAGACAACTACAAACAACTGTCAACAAACTTGCTGCATGGTGTGCTGAGAATGGCCACACATTGTCTCCTAGCAAGAGTAATTGTGTCTATTTCTGCAAGAAGACCAGCCTACATAATGATCCTACTATCTATATAAATAATACACTTATCCCTCTTGTCAACGAGATAAAATTTTTGGGTATAACATTTGACCGAAAGTTAAATTTTCTTCCGCATGTTCTTCATTTGCGGAAGAAGTGCGAGCGATCGCTTAATATCCTCAAGGTGCTTTCTAATACATCTTGGGGTGCTGATCGCACGGCACTACTTCGTGTCTACCAGTCATTAATTTTATCTCGTATTGACTATGGGTGTTCTGTGTATGGATCTGCTAGGTCTTCCGTTTTACGCAGATTGGATACAATACATCACTCTGCTTTGAGAATATGTTCAAGCGCATTCCGCACATCACCCGTCCAGAGTCTATATGCAATATGTCAACAACTGCCTTTAGACCTGAGACGAATGCCCCCTCAGGGGGTTTACCTTCTTTAGGTAAACACGGGTGCCACAATCCCGAGGTACCCCAGTGATCTGTCCTCTTCTTTCTTTTCTTCTCTCTTCTACTCTTCTGCTTTTTCTTCCTCTTCTCCCTCAGTGTGGTTGCCTCGTAAGAGGTTGAGGGCTCCCCTTGAGTAGCTTTCGCCGCTCTGTTGCTGTTAGCTACTCTTGGGGACTAAATCACCCACGTGTTTGCCGTGCGTGGAGACCCGTGTCCCTGGAAAGGAGGGTCCTGGTAATTGAGGCCCCCAGAGACCAACACATTACTTTGGCCTCTGCTTCAGGTAAACGGGAGGTGTGTTGTGGTCCTCAGCACATCAATCGGCTTTATGGATCAAGCGATCGGTACATCTACTGGGTGACTCGTTAAGGGTGGAGGCCACTTCAGGGATGTACTGTGAGCGTATAGGACCTGGCTAGCACTGGTGCAGCTGGTCTGCATCCCCTTGTTGGACTCGGTGGTGGGTGGTGCCGTCAGGTCCCGAATTTTCCATTCTTACATATGGAAACTATCAATTTTTCAACTCTCCCACGGGAGCATGTTTTCTATTTTAAAGGCAAAATACTATGTGGTCAAAAGGAAAGAGGGTACTTTTGACTCTGTATCCCCTTTCCTCATACATAAACAATTATCGGATGAATAGGAGAAGTGAAGAGGATACGAAAATAACGTTCTGGTGACTTGATGATAGAAGTCACATCAGACAAGCAATCAAGTCTGATAAGCAACATGAGTAAACTTGCTAACCTTGAGGTATCCGTCTGCCCTCATACAAATCTTAACTTTTCGCGTGGTGTGATATCCGCTAAGGATTTGCTTAACACGCCTACGGACGAAATTTTAGAAAATCTAAAAGAGCAAAAGGTCTGCGCTGTAAAACGCATTACTGTCAGACGAGATGGAAAAGTAATTAACACAAAACATCTCATACTGACATTTGCGACGCCAGACCTACCGCAGCATATTAAAGCTGCGTATATGCATCTATCCGTTAGGCCATTCATTCCAAATCCTTTGCGTTGTTTCCAGTGCCAGAGATTTGGACACTCCAAAGCGGCATGCAGGGGCAAACTGACTTGCGCTCGCTGCGCAGCAGTTGGCCACGACAGTTCATTTTGTTCTGCAAAGGAGAGGTGTGTCAACTGTAAGGGTGACCACCCCTCCTACGCTAGAAGTTGTCCAATCTGGATACTGGAGAAAGAGATCACTACCACCAAAGTTAAGGATAATTGTTCCTATCCTGAGGCGAGACGGGTTGTTACAGCTCTAACACCTCAAGTAGGTATTAGCTATGCGACTGTTGCTGCTAAAGTACACTAGAGCGGCAAGTACACAAACAGATGCTCTCTCACTCCCCATTGCTAAATTACCCATTACATCTGAGAAAAAGCTAAAATCTACCTCCTCAACCACTCCCCGTAGAAAAGCTCCGACGGCAAGATCTAAAGCCTTAAAGGCTTTTAAACTAAGATCTGCAAAGGAGGGCAATTCTAGGCCCTCTATATCCACCCGTAAAGCCTTATCCCTGGAGGCTGACACTGTTTCCTTACATCCCTCGGACGATGATCTATCGCTCGAGGAGATGTCAGATGACATGCACTTCAGCTCCGGGAACGGAGCTTTTCAATCTTAAACATAACCTCCTTCATTTCTTGGAACTGTCATGGTTTGCGCTCACATTTTGATGACATCAAATCTATAACATCAGCTTATAGCCCCGCATGTATTGCCCTTCAGGAAACTTTCCTGAGGTCTGCAAACCATATCTCCATGCGTGGGTATAAATGTTTTAGAAAAGACTGTGGTAACGATAGTGCAGTGTCTGGAGGAGTATGCATGTTTACATCCAATAACTTTCCCAGCACTGCCTATCCTTTAAATACACACTTACAGGCTGTAGCTGTACGAATGCACACAACGTGTTTACTAACAGTTTGCAGCTTGTATTTACCACCACATGATGTCATCCGCCAAGAAGAACTCGATGCTTTACTTGATCAGCTGCCAATACCAATTTTGTTGCTTGGTGACTTTAATGGTCATAATTCCTTGTGGGGAAGTAATGACACTAATTCTCGCGGACGTCAGATAGAGCAGTTCATTTCTAATAACTGTCTCTGTCTGCTTAATACCGACGAGAAAACGTATTTTCATGAACCCACAAGAACGTTTCATACTCTCGATCTTGCCATTTGTTCTCCAGTACTTCTGCCAATGTTAAATTTAGTTGTAGGAAATGATCTGCATAACAGCGATCATTTTCCTCTTGTCATCTCTCAGATTGGAGGTAGTAGTGTGCAACAACTTGCACCTACTTACGTGTACAGTCGAGCAGATTGGGCATTATTTACTCAATTGGCAGTTATTACGGATTCAATGGTTATGATAGAGAGTATTGATGACGCAGTATATAAAGTCACTGAAGCAATTATTACAGCTGCGGAAGCATCAATTCCCAAAAGTTCCTCTAAATTACATCGGCATCGCAAACCATGGTGGAATATTGAGTGTCAAACCACCTATAAGAAACAACGGAGGTTATGGGGGATATTTCGGAGGTACCCCACAACGGAGAATCTTATCGCCTTTAAGAGAGCAAAAGCATTAGCTCGCAGAGCCCGTCGTCGAAGTCAGAAGGAATCTTGGTCTAACTATATCTCTTCAATAACATCTTCAACACCTTGTAAGCAGTTATGGAGGAAAGTGAAAGCGGCTAATGGGATTTATCAGGAATTTTCTATTCCCATTTTGAAGTCCAGAGCTGCTTTATTCACTTCACCTCAAGAAATCGCTAATGTCCTTGGTGAAACTTTTGCTAATGTTTCAAGCTCCGACTCTTATAGTTCTTCGTTTTTAAGGATTAAGAGTCGTGCTGAGCGAAAACCAATTCGTTTTCACCATGGACAGGCTTTGCCTTATAACTGCATGTTTCAAATGATGGAAATGAAGAAAGCTTTACAGCAGACCAAAAAAACCAGTCCTGGACCAGATGGAATTAACTATCAAATGCTTCAACATTTAAGTTTAGATTCCTTGTTGAATTTACTTCATTTATTTAACAGGATCTGGACTGAAAATGAGTTCCCATCTATTTGGAGAGAAGCAATAGTAATTCCGGTCCTTAAATCTGGTAAAGATCCTTCAGATCCTCTGAATTATCGACCAATAGCTCTGACGAGTTGCTTGTGTAAGACTCTCGAACGTATGGTCAACGCCCGTCTCGTATATGTCTTAGAAAAAAATAAATGTATACATATTAATCAGAGTGGCTTCCGTAAAGGGAGATCCACTCTCGACAATGTCACATATTTGGAGACACAAATCCGCAATGCTTTTGTGCGGAGGAACCATCTGGTCTCCATTTTCTTTGACATAGAGAAGGCGTACGACCGTACATGGCGATATGGAATTCTCCGTACATTATATGATTTTGGCTTTCGGGGTAATTTGCCGATATTTATACAGAACTTTTTATGCTCCCGTGGTTTTAAAGTTCGTATTGGTACTGTTTTATCCAATACTTTTAATCAACCTGAAGGTGTTCCTCAAGGTAGTATTTTAAGTGTCACACTTTTTAATATTCATATCAGTAGCATACTTCATCAACTTTCACCTCATGTGCATGGTACCTTGTACGTTGATGACCTGCAAATATCTTGTGAAGGGTCTAACATGCATTTAATTGAGAGACAATTACAAACATCTGTTAATAAAATTGCTGCATGGTGTGCTGAGAATGGTCATACACTATCCCCTAGCAAGAGCAGTTGTGTCCATTTCTGCAGAAAGACAAGCCTACATAATGATCCTATCATACATATTAACAACACACTAATACCAGTGGTCAATCAGGTAAAATTTCTTGGAGTGATATTTGACCGTAAACTAACCTTTCTTCCGCATGTATTACATTTGCGGAAGAAGTGCGAGCGATCGCTCAATATCCTCAAGGTGCTTTCAAATACATCTTGGGGTGCTGATCGCACATCACTCCTCCGAGTTTATAAATCACTCATTTTATCGCGTATTGACTACGGCTGTGTTGTTTATGGATCGGCAAGACTTTCTGTACTGCAAAGATTGGACACTGTTCATCACTCAGCACTCAGGATATGTTCTGGGGCATTCCGCACATCACCCGTCCAGAGTCTATACGTAGTATGTCAACAATTACCATTAGACCTGAGACGAATGCAGCAGTCTCTTAATTATTATGCTAAAATCATGTCGACCCCTAATCATCCGATACGTTCCATGGTTCCAAATACCTCTCTCATGAGATTATATGATGCTCGTCCAATGAGCATCCTACCGTTTCTCACATGAGCCAAATCACATCTGTGGCTCACAGACCTATGTGATATCCGGATAGAGAATATTGACCCATTTGCTCATCCGCCTTGGTATAACCCAACAAATACTTTTATTAATACTTTTGCTTCCTACAGAAAATCTGACACAACACCTATTGTTTTTCAACAGCTATATTCTTCTCATCGCTGTCAGTATCAATCATACAAACCTGTATTCACAGACGGTTCTAAAACAGCAGGACATGTGGGCTGTGGAGTTTTTATCAATAATACAGCTTTTAGTTACAGCCTACATTCATCCTGCTCCGTCTTTACTGCTGAAGCAACCGCCATCTGCTACGCGCTTCAGCACGTGAATACAGATGACTCTCATAAATTTTGTATTTACACTGACAGCATGAGTATTATTGAAGCCTTGAAAAACAATAGCGTTATCTGTCATCCTGTTGTGTCGAGAATTTTCTCAGCATTGGATTCCCTTGCTGGCAAGGGATACAAAATAATATTTTGTTGGGTACCAAGTCACGTAGGTCTTGATGGAAACGAGAGAGCGGACACAGCTGCAAAGGCTGCTGAAAATCCAATTTTACCATCGGTTCCGCTCTCAGATGTGAGAAATGGTATAAAAAGATTTATATATTCCCTTTGGGAAGAATCATGGAACATTGCAGGTCGGAAACAAACTCCATAGCATTTTCTCATCCCTCACCTCATTATCAATTTTACCGCTACGAAGTGCAGATGTTAGATTGACTCGCCTTCGTATCGGACACACACGTTTCACACACAGACATTTGTTTTTGAGTGAATTAAATCCTTGGTGTGAAACGTGTGATGAACCTTATACTGTGCATCATATTTTAATTTCATGTTCATATTTTAACCATTTACGTATACACTTTTTTAATACAGATATTTTAACTTTACCTGATTTATTAGGGGATCCACCCCACAGAAACCTATTTGCGTTTTTAAGAGCAATAGGTTTTTTACAATATATTTAATTTTAAATTTTAAGTTTTATATATATATATTAGTGTATGTGTTTATACATATTTATAGGGATTTTTAATTAATTCATATACAATTATTTTTATTTTTTAATGTTTGAATGTTGCTTGGGTTTTTAAAAAAATGAATTAATAAAAAGAAAAAATAAATAAAGGAAAAAAATAAATCGAAATCATAGTTTTGGCGCAGCATGTCCAATTTTGGACCTTGTGCCATAAAACCCAACCAACCTGAGACGAATGCAGCTGTCTCTCAGTTATTATGCAAAAATCATGTATGACCCTCATCATCCATTACGTTCCATGACTACTACACCTGCACTTTTAAGGCTGTATGACGCACGTTCATACAGCATGCCACCTTTTCTCACTCGGACAAAGTCCAACATATTATTTTCAGACCTATGTGATGTCCGTTTCGAAAAAACGGACTTTCTTCTACATCCACCTTGGTATGATCCACAGATTCAAATCATTAATGCTTTTGCTCGTTATAGAAAATCAGACACAACAACTACTGTCTTCCAGCAGCTATATGCCTCACATCGCTGTCAGTATACCACGTATACACCGGTTTTCACCGATGGATCAAAATCTGCAGGACATGTTGGTTGTGCTGTAGTTATTGAGAATAAAACTCTTAGCTACAGCCTCCATCCATCCTGTTCCATCTTCTCTGCTGAAGCATTAGCCATTTATCAAGCTCTTCAGCAGATGAATACATGTGATAGTTCCAAATACTGTGTTTATACTGACAGTTTGAGTGTGTTGGAAGCTTTGCGGAACAGTAGTTTTGACTGTCATCCTGTTGTGTCTAGAATTTTCCGAGCATTAGATTCCCTTGCTGGCAAGGGATATGACATTATTTTCTGCTGGATCCCAAGTCACGTAGGTCTTGATGGCAATGAAAGGGCGGATGCAGCTGCTAAATCTGCATCTGGCCCATGTTTTCCATCAGTTCCTTTGTCTGACGTGAGAAGAAATGTTAAAAAACTAATCTATTGTCTGTGGCAGGAGTCATGGAACATGCAGGTCAACAATAAATTGCGTGCCATATTTCCATACATCACCTCATTAGCAGTTTTACCGATACGAAGTGCTGATGTAAGATTAACCCGCCTTCGTATCGGACACACACGTTTCACACACAGACATTTGTTTCTAAATGAATTAAATCCATGGTGTGAAACGTGTGATGAACCATTCACTGTTTATCATATTTTAATTTCATGTTCATATTTTAACCAATATCGCTTACACTTTTTTAACTGTGATATTTTAACATTATATGATTTGCTTGGGGAATCACCCCACAGGAACCTATTTGCCTTTTTAAGGGCAATAGGTTTTTTACATAATATTTAATTTATGTTTTTCTAAATTTTAAAAGTATATACATTTTGATTTTCATTTTATACTTTATAATTGGATTTTAATGTAAAATATATACACTAATTTTTGTTTTTTAAAGTTTTAATGTTGCTTGGGTTTTTTAAAAAAATAATATAAATAAAATAAAATAAAAAATTTAATTAAATATATGCTTTAAAACTTTATTCTTGGCGCAGCATGTCCGTTTTTGGACCTTGCGCCATAAAACCTAACCAACCAACCTATAGATTCTACAAGCAGACCCTACATCTAAACATAGGAGGTATTTGTGTTTGTGGTTCCGAACTTTAAAAATAATATTAAAGCTCTGTACCGAACATTACATTGGCTGCAGTGTTGGATCTGATCGAGCAAAGAGGTGAAGCAAGCTAATGTATTTAACAAAACTGTATTTTATCAATGAATATTTTGTCATTTTCATAGGAAAAGTGGCCTTTATTTGCTGGATGAACTTCGTATGTATATTTTAGATTTACTATTGTATTTCTCGGTTAAAACTGTAGATATTAATCGATTAATATGTTACTTTACTGAATTCACTGTGAAAAATTAGCTAAATATTTAATAATGGGAATAAATTCACTCATTTCTTATTAAAACATTGTTTTCTTATAATTGTTGAATGGAATGAAAGAAAATTTATCTGCATTTAGTTTCAGAGATTAAAATTTCAGAATAAAAGGAATTTAAAGCAAAGGATTTCGAAGTTAAAATGCTGATTCTGAAGCATTGTATATCATTCCCAGAGTCAAAATGTGTGATAGAAAACTGAAAGTAAAAGTAGATTACAGTTTCTTGAGATTTGTGTCAGTTGTGGACACAAAATAAGCCACGAGCTTTCAGCGTGAGCCTTAAATGTTAGACGATACTTTTGTTGCAAAATCATGACCGCAATTTAATGTTTGTTCCTTTAAGCCATTTTCCTCAAAAGAATGTGTAAACTGTGTTTGATACTTAGATGATAAAATTGAAAAGTTGATATTTCTAGTCTATTAAATTTTTCTGTGCATCCTTTCATTGCATTCTTCAAAAGAAAGTTTAGAATATATAAAGTAATTCTAACAATTTATTTCGAATGAAATGAAATGTGTTGATTAGTATCTTTTCATTTCCTATAAATAAAATTTAGAAAATACGTTTAAAAAGGGGTAGTTTATTGTTATTGAAACTGTAATTATTTTTAGGAATATCTCAGAATAGAAATAGACAAGAAGTAGAAAAGCGTTAATGCAAAAATAAAATTTTAATACTCCTTGCCTATTTAAACTAAACATAAAGTGACTCTTTTCTCTTGCTTTTTTCATTTTGGTTTTTCTTCTGTTCTACTTTCAATTTTAGAAATAAAAACGCTAAAGATTTGAAAATATTAAAACTAATGTTTTCTTTATTAATTTTGAAAATATATTCATTTAGATACAGGGTGTCCAGAAAAGGACTCCCTGATTTCAAAATTAAATATCTCGAAAACGAAGATCGATAGAAGAATGCAGTAAACGGTATGTTTATAGTAAAAAATGTAAGAATTTATTACATCAGTTTGAAATAATAGTTATAGAAGTTGCAAATAGATGGCGCTGTAATCGCCATACGTAATGCTTAGTATAAATAGTCGCAGCCTAGAGCGATCAGTACCACTATTCAAGCGTGAAAGGAGGTTAGCATTGAAAACATTAAGATGTGATTTTTTGGAAAGAATGTTTTCATACGATTATTTCATTTATGTATGCTGATATAAGCTGTGCATCGTACAGCGCCATCTGTTAGCAGCTTTTATAACTATTATTTCAAATTGTTGTATAAAATTCTTACAGCTTTCACAATAAACATACCTTTTACTGCATTCCTTTATCTATCTTTGTTTTCGAGATATTTAATTTTGAAATCAGGAGTCCTTTTCTGGACACCCTATATATAAGCAATAACATTGTATTTAAAACAAAAATTGTTATAATTTCTAATATGTTTTTAAATAGTGTATAATATTATATTATTGAAAACATGAAATGAAAAGCATAGCAAAGTTTTTTCATTTAAGATTGTATAATGTAATGCTTATTGTGTATATAGTTTTATTTTTTATACCTTGATAATACTAAATATATTATTATTATGCCTTCTGGGCATGCAATAGAAGAAAAAACCTAGATTTTTGGAATAAAATTTAAAGTTCCTTATTTCCTATTTTAGATGTTTTCCTACCTTTACTGTACTTTTACTTAAAAATAATTATTTATGACAAGGAATATATTGAAAACTAAATGAATTAAAAATGTACTTATGTAAGTCAAGATATTCATTTATCTTAAAATATTGGCAGATACTTCCATTTTCATTCCGTCCCAAAACTTAATAAGTAAATAAAATGTTGAAACTGAAGCTAGATGATTTATTGGTCATAACAATGCACTGAAATGCCACCGTAACTCAATTTACAATAATCCAGCTCAACTCAGAATTCAATTTTTTTCTGTTTGAAAATATAACCCAGAAGTAAAAGAAATAAAGAATTTGAAAGTGGATAAATTATGAGGACACACAGATATTGAAAACAAATCTCTTTTATTTATTGCCCGATAAGAAGAATATTTATACATCTGGGGAAGCTGTCGCTCAGGTTTTTATGAAAATACTTCGATTGTAGTCTATGGAAATGGAATCAATTCATATTTTTTCCGATAATATGCATTCTATGTGAAACAGAAAAATCAAACGAAAAAATAACACTCTTTCAGCCAAAAAGCTCCCCAACAATCAAGATCATTATTATTTTTATCTGTTGTGCAGTTCCCTCAATGGATCTTTTTTGGCCACGAGTGTATAAGCAATTGGTTAAAGATCTGTAGTAGAGAACAAATTGAACTTTTTGGTCTGCACTTTCCCCCATTTTCTTTCATCTATTCTTCATTTTTTATTACTGTCCACAGCTTCAATCGCTTTTCGATAATCGCCCATAAGAGAAAGGATCTTTTTGTTTTTTTTTCTTTAGCATTTCTGACGGGAGAGAGTATGTGTTGCATATTTATTTCAACCAAAACAAAAATAAGTAAATATCTGTCAGCATTATGCGGAGAAGATAATAGCCATTGATAAAGTAAGGAGTTTTTTTTTCCTTCTGAGTGTAAAGTGGTACATGTGGTATGAGGAAAATGAAAAATCAAAAACTATTTAACTTCTCCAACATAAGAAAAAGATTGGATTTCCTTATATAAAATGTATAATGGAATTTTCGAATCAGAATAACTTTGATATTTTGTATTTTTCAAATAAATGCATCTATAAGAATCCAGAAAATATTCTTAAGGCAAATTGAACATATATGCTTTTTAGTTAAGTACTTTATTCTTCAGTCGTGGGTGGAAGGTGTTGCTTTTGTCACAAGGACAAAATGAGACTCTATTATATTGGTAACAACGTTACAAAATTTCAAAATGTTTCCAAGACAGAAAATATTTTCTTAATGAATTATGAGAACTCTCTTGTGGAACAGTATGATCTTTTCGAGAGTCTCTAAAAAACATCCAATGTCTGCTCTCGGAGGAACATAAATCGACCTTAACAGTAGCAATTGGTGCAGTTCCTTCATCTCAACCGCTACAATATGAGCATCAGCATGTTTAGTCCAGACGGTGAGTTTGGTGTTAGAATCGACAACTGCAGCCATTCCGTTGGCAATGTGAGATACCGACCATGAATTAGGAAAGACCGCAATCTCGCCGTCAACCAAATAGGACTCCTGCAGGAAAAGGATGTTGGACGAACCCAGTTCCAACTCTTTTAATATCTCCTTGCCGCCCTAGATCTTGCGAGATTTATCGGCAAAATGCCATATTCTAGCCTGTTGGTTGTGTCAAACATAATTGGTGCGAGAGCGTAAACGCTCACACTCTCTCTTATATTGCGGGTAGCGTAAGTCTACAGCTTTGTATCCAGTTTCAAACTTCAGTTTGAAGATCGTGTTCGCCTTGACGCAATTGACACATTTTCTCGCACTCCTTGAAGGAGTGATCACCGGCGCAAAGGTACACGTTTGCACCTTCTCTGGGCACTTTGATTGAAGGTGCCCTAACTTGCAACACTTGAAACACTTTGTGGGTTCCAGGAACTCCTTGACCCGGGGTTTTTACCAGCCGCAGCTGACCTTCCCTTTCTTTATTAGAACTTTGAACACTTCAGGCGCCGAACTTTTTGTTGTACTGGGCATGACACACTTTTGATGAACGCTATGTCTCAAGTATTTTTCTGGTGTAGCCATAATGAAAAGTTTAGTTTGAGCAGTGTTCAGCTCAGCTCCCAAATTAAATTGGTTTCTTCCAGCGTACCGCTGGGCCGTCCCCGACACGGATCCACCACCCTTTCCATGCTGCAATCCAGGGTAACCCGCAAGGCTTCCAATAATGTAGTCCGCTCTTCTCCAACATTGCACGCTTCCAAGAAGTTGGACCCACGTAGGGGCTTAATCCTACGGCCCTTCAATCCATCGGACTGCCAAGACAGTCGAATTTGGAAAGGGGAGGATTTCTCGAGGGCCTCTCACCTCAATTTCACGTACTCTCCTAACCGCACGACACTGCGGGGTCGTTTCTCGTAAGCACGACCAGAAACAGTCACGTCGTCGCCACGCAACTACTTGTTTCCATCTCGCAGCGATCAACGAGGTTTCCACTGACCAAGGGCAGGGCACTAACTATTGACTCCCAAGGCTGGTACTTGCCCGCCTTAGCATTAAGGCAAGACCACATACGCCACTTCCACTTTTGCATTGACAGCTAGACGCCTCCCTCAATCTTTTATTTTCATTTTTGAGCGGTGTATTTGACTCATGCCACATTACACAATACGCAGCAGTCTCACATTCACTTGCTTTTCATTTAAATTGTACCTGGTTAAGCTTTCATTCAATATCTAACGCGGGGGACTTCCGCATTAGATCTCACATTCAACGCATTTTAGTTAATTAGGAATACTTAAAAATTTAGGACTACCCATCTATTGCCACATTCATACTTTACATTTAGTGTAAAAACACTTTCATTGCCACAGTCCTTTTTGGCTACCATTGAAACCTGCATAACACGAGTCTATAGGCCGGAAAAAGTAGTAAATTACCGTTCCCTGTCGTAGGACAGATATTCCCCCTCCATATATACTCAAAACACTTTCCAAGACTATTTCTCAAAAACTAGCCTTAGAGGTCCGTGTCCCTCTTCGTTTTATATCCGCTATTTTGCGGAATAGTCGGAAATAGTAATTTTTAAGCATATTTTGTTTACGGTCGGTCGGAAGATGACGCTATGTTCCAGCATGTCAATTTTTGATATAAAATTCGAGCAACTCCCCGAAAAGATCGGCGGGTGGCTCTCAAAGCATCTTCAAAGCAGTCTCAGTAAGAGAGGGTAGCTAGCCCCCACACATCCTCCTCTCATCTTTTCTTCACGACCACACTACCCTTGGATTTTCTCGTTACGTTACCATTTGCCTAAATTAGACACAACGAATTATTATGATGAGCTTTTATAAATTCTTTTTACCGACCGTATTTTTGTATTACTGTATGTAGCGTAGGCACGCACCCCGTTTAATGTGATCATTTCGACAAAATGTCTTCCACGTAAAAGTGTATTTTTAAAATGTAATGAATGAAGTTTATGAAGTAAAATTGATAAGAAAGCAATTTCAGAAAGGATGATGTTTCTTTGGAAAGGATAGATGTTTCTTTTAGATGCATAATTTTTTTTTCTTTTTATATTAAAAAAAATTAGACTAATGCTTAGCCGAATTTTAGAGACTATATCTCTCTTCTCTGATGATAAGGATTTTTATGACATTTTCCCCAAGTCTTATGCTTCACTGATAAAGTACTTTTTTTTAAATTTCTTGAGTAAACGATTTAGCTCTACTTAATCTTTTATTTTTATAAAAATGTGGAAGAAAAAAACTGCCTTTCTTATTTCTGGTTATGAATTTCTTATTAAACTTACTTTTATCAGTCCTTGAGGGATATTTTTTAACCTAATTGCTTTACTTTACTATGTTTAAACAGTACTTAAAAAGCAAGTTACAAATGTAAATTAGATTCCGAAATTAATACCATATAAGACTGATATTACATTCTGGCAATCTATAGAAAAACGTTAAAGATTAGGTAAATCTTATAAAATGTTACTGAATAGAGAATTTCAAATACATCTATTTTTTGAAAAGAATGGTGCACAGTAAATTCATCATTTTACTTTTAGAATCATTTTGATTTTATTATGTAAGTGAATGAGTAGAAGCATGTTTTCCTGTATGTATACCAGGAAAAAGGTCTCTTAGAAAATCTCATATCTCAAAAAAGTCTCATTACCTTCACCCATAAAAAGATAATAGAACTATGAGGATATTGTAACTATTTAACATGCCAAAGCTGGATTTAATGAACACGACGAATTTTTAGATTAAATCGGGATTCGAACTTACAGAGCTCAGACAATCAGAACAACGTTCTAACTAACCAGAACACATCGGCCCTAGATTTATATGTGTATGAATGTTTCCACGCAAATAAATGTAAATTCTGACTGATTTCCAGAGGTACCGAAAGAATAGAATTCCATGGACTTCCTTCACAGCTGAACACAAAATTCATCTGAATAAACCATCTCAAATGGCTATATGGTTAATAATTCTATAACATTCTCTATTCTATGAGTATGATATATTCTATAAATGGAAGAATGCAGCATGCAGCCCATCCTGTCAAAAAACTGGTTTCAATATGAATTGTACCTGCTGAGCTGATAAGAAATCTTTAACATATCCAGAAATCATTGTCTTACAGAAGTATAAATTCAAAGACGTAATGAAGACATCACGGAGACTTAGTGACGTCATGAAGTTGAATCACAGAACAAGTTTGATGTGATAGCTATGGCGGGAAATACTTATATATTTTTGTTTGTTGGTAGTTTGTTGGTAAAAAAACTTATAAGAATTTGTTGGGTACACTTTATTTTATAAAAAACATTATTTTAAATAATTTTTCCTTATCTATTTTTTCCTATAATAACGTCATGTAGGTTTTATGACTGGATCAAATGATAAGAAAGTTTTATCAACAGATAACCTCTTAGTTCAGAGTTATAGTCAACCACTGTCATATAACTGGACAACACTTTCTATTCGACGGAGATCTGGATTATATATTTCGTATTGAAAAGGCTGCTTTTTTGTGTTAGCGGATTTCTGAGGCTTTCTTTCTGACTGAAAGCTCGATCGCAAACTTCTCATTTAAATAATTTATTATGTGATAGCTATGGCGGGAAATAATTATATGTTGAGATCAGTAATGATAAACAATGGTGCATGCACTTTTCACGACTGGATTTGATGGATATAGTAAGCAAAAATAGCCACTTTTATACATAGTACAATAATTAGTGTATTTCTGTCACATTCTCTGCTTATTTTTAATTATGTGGCTAAAACAAGCTTTCAGACTTTTTTTTAGACTTATGCTTGACGAACCATATCATAAAAATTTATCTCGATTATTTAAGATTATCGAAGATTTAAAATGTATTTTATCTAACATTTTTTTCATATGTCAGTCATTTAAAGTCACGTATTTACTTGTAAGAATTTTACTATGCTATTATTAACTAATATTAATTATTATTGTTTAGTAGAATAATTATTTCTTAAAATTAATCAAGTAAAAATTAATTATTAAATTTTTGTAAATTAATTTACTTAATAATACTTTTAATTATTTAGTAAAATACTTACTCATTAAATATTAATGTTATTTAGTAAAATAATTTTATGATTTAAAACTAATATAGAAAAATTAATCATTTAGTAATGTTCAAACTATTTACTAAATTAAAAAAGAGTCTAAAATGGCAAATAGTATTTTGAAAAACAAAAGTAAAAGTAAGTAACATTAAACATTAATTTAATTTTTTATTTCAGTAATTATATAGAGAGATCTTTTTATTAGAATCATTAATTGAGCTCATTTAACAATAATGACAAACTGCTTTTTAAGGTAAACGTATCTTTTTATTTGATTTTGAGGTTTCAGTTTCTTCCATAAACTTGAATATTTATAATATTTTGGAACCGAATTAAAGTTGTTGGTACCGCTTAAATTAGCAGTAAAGAGCCTGAGCAAAAAATTATAGGAAAAAATACCTACTATAATCATTTTATGGTAATGAGAAATTTATAATCGACTATTTAAATTTGAATATAAAAAAACAAATACAATAAAATATTTTCACAGCTAAAATATATACCAGTCTGTGCTTAAGGAAAACATCTAATTTATTATTAATAAATAAAATTAAAGCCATCAAAGATAGAGCTTTGCATTATGGATATCTAAATAATTCTACTCAAAGTTTATAAATTATTTTTGTTCATCTTAATAATTTAACACTACTGAGAAAATTCATGTGTTAAAAAATAAATGTAATCTGAATTGTGATATGGTGTTAAAATAATTGTGATGGGTTTTAGATTTTTTTGTTTCCGTGCAATTGATTTTTACGGACAAGGCCTAAGTTGATCAGAAGCAGTAGCTTATAGTGGTATTTGGACAACTTACACATGATTAAAATATAATTGAAATTTAGAAAGCTAACTTTTCAGCTATCTGCTCTACCCAACTCTTTTGGGGGAAATTTAATTTTTCAGTAAAAAATAGAATGAGAATATGTTTCCAAAAACTGTTACATTTCTATGAATAGTATGGATAAGTAAATGAAAAATATATATAATCTATGAGATTTAAAAAAAGTAATTTTTACACTGTAAATGCTTATTAAGCATCATTTTAAACAATTGCTTTCATGAAAATGCATTGAATTGGCATTTGAAGCAAAACACTAACAGAAATAAATTTTAAAAGCTTCATAATACACATATTTAATCTAAAGCAAATATTTAAATAGAATACCTTGAATTTAAATATTGAAATATTTGTAGCTCAGTTTACTTCGGAAATATTTAATTTGGATGAATTAATCATGTTGTTATTTCCAAAGTATCGGAAAACAAATAATTCACTATTCAGTAATTTCTTTTATTTCTATGAAATAAATTATATATTTAGTATGAAATTCTAAAACTTACACCTTAAAAGGAATTTCTCAGAAACTTTAAATTTAAATTTGGTGAAAGAAATTACAAAAATCAAAGAAGTGTCATATAATTTGAAAATAAATTAATAAATTCAGAAAGAGAAATGTGTGTGAATTTAATACATTTCCTTAGATATATACTCATTTTGAATAATTTGGAATTTTAATACTTAAGCATTTATTCATTTATCAAGTTTTAAAACTGTAAAATTTCGATATAAAATATTTAACATTAAAAATAATTAACTATCTGATATTTCTAAGGATTTCAAGCGGCATTTAAATTTTTTTAGCCTCTCAAACACAAGTCACAAACAAGTTTCCAAAATAAAGAAACTATCTTATGCATAATATATAGCTTATATTCCAATTTAGAAAAAAATATCGAAAATAATTTCTAGTTTTTAAAAATTTTACTTTAAAAAAAATATATATATATATATATATATATATATATATATATATATATATATATATATATATATATATATATATATATATATATATATATATATATATGCATATATATATAATTGAAAATCCTTTTATAATATTATAAAGTAATTTTGTAATAATAATAAATATAATTGTAAAAATTTATTTATAATTGTACACATTATATTATTAAAATAAAAAATTATAATAAATATTTAAAATTACATATGATATTTATATCATTTACTTTTTTACCAAAAGTTTTGAGAAAAATACTACATTAACTAATTATCTCATTTAAAGAAAACACCTTAAAAATATTTAAACTTAATTACCTACATACCTTGTTTTTCATTAAAATTGATAACATCAAAATTAAATTTCCAAAATATTTTTTATATTGAATAAAATTCCTATAAATATTCTATCTTTCTTATTGTCTTCTTTAAAAATGGCATTGAAGGTATAGGGTTCATTATTTATAATTATCCAAACTGAATAATTAAGAATTCATTAAAGAATTTCCTTTAAATACAAGATTGGTAAGTGACATTTTACCGTTTTTATAAAAAATAATTTTTATAGTGAGTTATTTTTGAAATTAAAATGTTAAATTGTTATAGTATTTCTCTTTAAAAAAAAGACAATAAATATTTTGAGTTATAGGGAAAAATAGTATCTAAGAATTACAATGAAATTTTTAAAATTATTAATCAAATTTAACTTTGTACGAAAATATTTTTAAGTATATTTGCCTAAATTGTAATTATAGTGCTTTAAATTAAATGACAGTTTTGTTGATATCGACTATGATTAACGAATATTCAAACGAAAAACTTGTATTTCATTCAGAACAAGAAATGAAATATACTCGTTTTTTATTAAAAACAAATCCATGTTATTTTTAATTTCAACTCGGTCAGAGCTGAAAAGCTGGTAACATTATTTCTTTATTAGAAACACATTTTATACCAAATCGCAAACTCTTAAAAAGATTAAATGAAACTGATTGTAGTATTAGAATAAGGTGAAGAAACAAAAGGCTTTATCACTTAATTGTTTCTATGACGGAAATTTAAGTGCAAGCGATAATCATTTCTGTAGTTTGGTAGATAGCTCGTTATTTTCAGATCTCGGCTTGCACTGCAGCGAATAATGACTATAAGAAAAAAAATCTCACTCGCTGTTTACCAAAATTTTCCAGTGTGTCGGGAAGCGATCAATAAGTAATATCAGACTCTAGCCATAGGAAAATCTATCATTACTAAATATTAATTTTCACTCGCTATTGTTAACAAAAATGTCTAAATAATGAATTATAGTCAAGATAAGAACTTTTATTGTAAATTTTTAATTAAAATAAATGACGAAGGTTAAAAGAGGAAGTTTTTTTTTCATTTCTCTTCCGGTTCCTGCCCTCCAAACTGAAAATACCCATTAAAAATATAAAGGAATGATAAGTATATGGAATTTAATTCATTCATTTTTTGAGTTAAAACATTTTGTTTTTTGAAAAACTGTTTTGATATTAAATACACGTTTGTTGAAACTTCAAAAACTATAATGTAATACTAGTTAATGAAGTGGCAACATGGACGCCATTGGTGTTGTTGACGAATTTTATGCTTCCTGCGAAAATCAATTAAAAACCGTTGAAAATGCTCTTAATTCCAGATCAAACATGAATCAACAGATGAAGGAAGATGCAAAGAATGCTTTGAGTGAGTTACGTTGTCTTATTTACTCAAATTTTGATAAATTTAAAAATGTACAGTCACGTATAGCTTATGAAAACGTGTTAATGAAAATACACGAGAAGAAATCGTACGCGAGTGTAGTGGCGCCATCTACAGAGACTTTTCAAAAACAAACGAGCGATGGAAAAAAATGCAGTCTTATTATCTGTGCAAATGAACAAGGAACCCTTAAAGCTGGAGATATTAAAAACATCATAAAAACGCAAGTCAATCCAAGAAGCAATAAAATTGGTATCAAAAACGTAAGAAGTCTTCCAAATGATAAATTGTTGGTTGAATGTGTGTCTGATGATGACAGGAAAAAATTTCGTGATGTTCTGGCTGAAAATTGCACCTCTCTTTCTTCAACACTTGCTAAACGAAAATATCCTGCCATTATTATTAAACACGTTCCTAGCTCTTTACATGATGATGAACTTATCAAGGTCTTATTTGAGCAAAATTTTGATATTTCAGTATCTGAGGAAGAAATTTCAGAGTCTAAAATTCGTTTTACACTAAAGAAATTTGGGGACTCAAGACATATTATTATTAGTGTTCCACCTAATATCCGTAAACAAATTTTAAGGTTAGGATCTCTCAAGCTTGACTGGTCTGTGTGTGAAGTTGATGATTTTGTTATTATACATAGATGTTTCAAATGTTTGGGTTATAATCATAAGGCTGCTGATTGTAAAAACCACCTTGCTTGTTTTACCTGTTCAGGTAACCATAAAAGCTCAGAGTGTTCTAATAGAAGTCATCAAGTTTGTGTCAATTGTGCTAGATTTAATAATAAAACTAAAAATCCTTCAAAAAGAGTTAATATTTATCATAAACCTTATGATAGTTGCTGCCCGAGTGAAATTTTTATGAAGAAATTATCAATCTCTCGCATTGATTATGAATAATAGTTATTGTTCTCTTTTACGTTTTGTCCAATTAAATCTACATAAGTCAAAAATTGCTACGCAGCAACTCATTCTCAATATGGAAACTGATAATATTGATGTTGCATTGATTCAAGAACCTCACTGTTACAAAGGGAATCTTCCCGGGTTTCCTAGCCATTACAAAGTATTCTTTGATTCCCAATCAGATGTTATAAAATCAGCGATCATCATTCGCTCGAATGATATTTCTACCTTTGTTTATCATAATTACTCTGATTATAACATGATCTCCGTTGAAATCACTGTAAATGATTTAGATTTTATTCTGCTTTCTTACTACTTCGAGCCGGGCAGAAATATAGATGCTGATTTACAAAAGATTGATTCTTTCATGTCTAATGTTAATTCTTCTCGACTTATTTGGGGAATGGACTCTAATAGCAAAAGTAATGTTTGGTTTAGTCCTTATTCAGATGGTAGAGGAGATAAACTATGTGATTTCTTCAGTACCAAACAACTGTTTGTAGTTAATGAGGATTTCGGTCCTACCTTCTGTTCAACTCAAGGTTCTAGCTACGTTGATATTACTGTTGTTGGTGAAAGTTTATTGCAAGATGTCATCAATTGGTCTATTCCTGACTACGACTCGCTTTCTGACCATAGGATGATTTATTTTGAAATTGCCTTGGCTGATAATACTACGAACTCTTTACACCAAAACAGGCCTCAAATCTTTGACTGTAGAAGAGCAAATTGGTTTCTTTTTCAGACTAAATGTTATGAGGCTATAAATAATTGTAATTTTGAGGATAAGCTTTCTTTTTGTAATGACCCTATTTGCCTAGAAAGTCTTATTTCTGAGCTTCAAAATGTCCTGATTTCTGCCGGAAGGATAGCTATTCCTTTCAAGCAATATGATAAAAGAAATGTTCCTTGGTGGACTTCTGAAATAGCATGCATGCGTAAAAAGTTAAATGCTTCAAGACGTCGCTTTCAAAGAGCCAAAAACCCAATTGTCAAGGAAGTTTTTAAATCCAATTACCTCCACGTTAAAGAAGTGTATAAGAACTTAATTAATAACTCAAAATTAAATTCTTGGAAAGACTTTCTTTCTGATGTTACCCCTACAAATGTATGGAAGAAGATTTATAAAGGCATGAAGAGAAACTTTAGTAAAAGTGTCGAGATTACTGGCATTGAAACCACTTCAGGTCACTTCACATCCTCTTTTGAAGAATCTCTAAGTACAATCTCAAATTTTTCATTCCCAGAAGACAATCCATCTAACGATAATTCGTTTCAACAAAACATTCGAGAACATTCTAACAAGGCCTACTCTGTAAGAGATGATGTACCTTTTACAATCAATGAAGTTAATGCTGTTATTCACGGTTTGGCTACTGGAAAATCTCCTGGCCTGGATTCCATCTCCAATGAAATGATTAAATACTTTCATCAGTGTTCTCCTTCTGTTCTTCCTGCTGTATTTAATTTATGCTTAAAATTTTCTCTCTTCCCTGCTCTTTGGAAAAATGCTAAAGTTGTCTTAATCCCAAAGAGTTTGAACTCTAAGCGACCGCACCTTAAGAATATTAGATGTATTAGCTTATTGCCTTGCATTGGAAAATGTCTCGAAAAGCTTCTGACAAACAGACTAAGATGGCATCTTAACAATCGCAATTATACTAGTAAAGACCAATATGGATTCACACCACAGAAATCTACTGAGGATGCACTACTGCGACTTGTTGACATTGTAAAGGAAGGGAAAAAGAAAAATTTGTTCACTATTCTCCTTTCATTGGACATAAAAGGAGCGTTTGATAACGCGTGGTGGCCCTTTATTATTTCCTTAATGAAGGAGGCTTATACTCCTTCAAACATTCTCAATCTCTTCCGCAGTTTCCTGAACAACAGAACAGCTGTTCTCACTCTTGGCAATAAGTCAAAAGTAGTTAACATCCAAAAAGGATGTCCACAAGGCTCTGTTTCTGGCCCATTTCTTTGGAACCTAATTATGAATGATTTACTAAAAAAATTGAATGCATTTAAGTGCTGGAATATTGCTTTCGCAGATGACCTACTCATAATTGTCCAGAACAAAAACTTTCCCGATTTATGCAGTACTGCTCAAGATATTCTTGATTTTATTCATGATTGGGCTCAACATTGCAAGCTGGAATTCAATCATACGAAGTGCAAAGTAATGATGATTCACAAAAAGGCCAACATTGATGCCACTATCAATCTTGCTATGGGTAGCAATTATCTGGAAGTTGTAGATAAAATTAAATATCTGGGCGTTGTTGTCGATAATAAACTTCACTGGAAGGAACATTTGAAATACATTTTAGCTAAGGCTAACATTCTTACTAATGCATTGTATAGAATTTGCAATAACAGTTACGGTATTAAATTCGAAGTTTCAAAATTGATTTATAAACAAGGCATTGTTCCCAATATTCTTTATGCTTCGCGAATTTGGGGAGACAGTTTGAGGAAAAAATAAACCGAAAACTTATCAGGAAAATACAAAGAAAGCTGCTCTTGAGAATTGTTAGAGGATATAGAACAATCAGTTATGATGCTCTTTTCATTCTCTCTGGTCTTCCACCTCTTGATGTTGTCATACTTCATCAAAATGAGGCTTATCGTCATGCTCAAGACACTTTTTCTAACTATCTTGATGGTGATTTGGACTTTTCTTCCCTACCTCATCCATCTACAAGATCTCCTGCTCCTCTTGCTGCATTTGATAGCGTTAGGGAAGAAGACTATGATCTAATTTACTTTACAGATGGGAGTAAAGTGAATGAAAAAGTAGGTCTTGCATACGTATGCTTTCAGAATGGTTTTGAAGTGAGTCATCAGGTATACCGCATTAATGATTACAGTTCTATTTTCCAAGCGGAGTTACTCTGCATTAATCTTGCTGTTAAAGATGCCATAAGCAAGCCTTTTCGAAAATTTCTAATTTGCAGTGACTCGATGTCATCCCTACTGGCTCTACAAGATGTAACTAGTTTTGAAAGACTTATAGTAGAAGTCCAGACTTCAATTAATATGTGTGATATCAAAAATATTTCCTTCACTTTCTCCCATGTCAAGGGTCATAGTGGTGTGTATGGAAATGAGAGAGCGGATTTCCTGGCCAAATCTTCTCTTTCACTTCCAAATAAACTCAATACCAGATTACCCAAGTCTTTTTTCAAAACCACTACCAAAAAGAAGATTATCACAGAATGGAACTCAGGATTCATTTCCTCTCCTAATTGTAAGTGGACCAAATATTTTTTCCCTTCAGTTCAATGCAGAATTAAGAACTACTGGTTTTACACTGACTTTAAAATTACGCAATTCCTCACTGGACATGGGAAATTCAATAGTTACCTTCACCGTTTCCACATTAAAAACAGTGAGGTGTGCAAGTGCAACTCTGGGAGTGACAACCCTTCTCACATTCTTCTTGAATGCCCATCTGTTTCAGAAGTAAGGAACGAGCTTTGTAAAGACTTAAATAACAGGTGGCCCCCAATTATGGTGGACCTAGTTAAGAAAGAGAATTTTGAATTTTTTGTAAAATTTATCCATGCTGTTATCTAATTCATTTTTCATTTTTATATTTCTTTTTTTTCTCTCTGCCTACTTTTATTATTATTTTTTTTCATCTCATGATTTAATTGGATTTGTTATGTAGTACATTTATTGTACCTTCGGGCCCTGTGTGGTATTCCTTGGTGCACAGGGAGATATTTTTGTTTTCCCAAATAAAAAAAATACTAGTTAATGAATTTAAATGATATTTTATATCAACACTAAAATTATTTGTCAGTGAAATCCGAATTTTTTTATAAGTTGTGATTGATAGTTAATTTCCATTTGTTTTTCTACATATGATTTGGGAAATAGATTTTGTTAATTTTATATTTAATCAGGATGAAATGCTATGAGTTAACTTATGAAATTAGTTCATTAGAATTGCAAACTTTTCTCTTATTTGCATAAATTTCAATACTTATTTATTAAAAAGAGCTATTAAAATAAGAGCATAGAATATGTGTAGCAGGATCAGGTAGATATAAAAAACTAAATGTCAGAAGAAGACTAATTTTATGGCAGGAATTTACACTTCGATGTTTATAAATGACTTATGATAAATTATATAAAATAGAATTATATAAAATAGGCGTCAAAAGAAAAACATGAGTTATGATTATCATATTATCGTATGCTTATATTAATACCATAGATAAATAAATAAATAAATAAGTTATATATATATATATATATATATATATATATATATATATATATATATATATATATATATATATATATATATATGTATATATGTCTATATTCTTTTGAAGAAAAGTTTTAGATTTAGCCCAAGTCACAGTTTAGCAAACATTTTGAGTTACAATTTTGTATATACTCTAAGAGGGAACAAATGTGTGCTTTTAACTTTGGTTTTATTCTCCGAAGATACTTAAATATATCTCAAGATGCATATAAAAATCACAATTCCATGAATTACACAAAAACCTTGCAAATCAGCTCCTTAAATTGCTTTCTGCACGGTATCTTGCACCGGTTCACCAGTGGTGTGCTGCCAACAATCCTGGTCTGTCCCTGTCATGCAGTGGCCCTCGGTTTATTCAATAGGCTATGGCGAAATTAGAAGTGGACATCTAAAATGTTTGAGGTTACTGAATGGGGAGAGGATTTTCTTCTTTTCTTCCTGTTTCCTCTCTGCTAATCTTACCTAGCTTCTTTAATTGCCTTGGTGCCTCCTGGAGGTAGCAATGGGATGAGCGGGATCTGATGTATGAGGATCTGACGCATCGGGGCCTTTTGGACCCGATGTAGGCTTTCCTACACCAGGGTGATAACTAAGAAGAACAAAACACAAAAATTTTACAGAGCGTTTGTAGGCATAAAAATATTTTTGTTTCTAATTCCAATGTTTAACTTCCTATCCATTATTTGTGAAGAAAGAAAAAATATTGCAAAATCAAAATGGAATATTAAAAATCACATTTAGATTTAATTAGTTAAATTTCCTAAAATTTTAAGTAATATGATACAATGGTTTTTTTAGAAAATATGTACTTATAATAAAAATTAATGACTTATGTATGAGAGAGAGTCATTAACGTCAAAGTGAGAGAGAAAGAGAGTACCAAGTTTAAGCACAAGGACCCTATGTGTGCTAGGTAAGTGTTTTCATAGCTGATTATGCTGAATCATCTCTCTTTAATAATATTTTCTGTAGAGTCATTATTCTATTATGCAAAGACAGAGGAGGAATAAAATTTAGAAAAAATTTACACGATTTCTCCTATTGAATATAATGTTTGCTCTGGATACGGTCCCACAAAGTAAAACAAAGCCTTCATCATCAAACTATAGTCCCGAGAGTTATTAAAACGAGTCACAGGAATAATGACTTTTCAGGAGATTTTCTTGGCTGCAATTAAATCCAATGCGTCTGTCTTGATTGGATTCGAGACTGGTTTTAACGAATAGTCGGAGGATTCGAATTGAGAGAGAAAAGGACATAAAATCGAGTTCCGGAAAGGAGGAAGTAGTTAAACATTTAGTTTCTGGAACAAATTAAGCTCCATCATTTTTTTCTTCCACAGTATTTGTAATTCAATTGAATCCCATTTTAGATATTTATTTTGCTTTTTATACTCTTTCGCTGTTCAACTGGTGGTTAAAATTCCTTCTACTCCAAAATTAATCAACAAGTGCAATCAATTTGCTGATTCTGAGAATTGTGATGAAATCAGTTTATTTTAACAGTAATTAATTAAATATTAAACGTTCTTATTATTGTCTCTATTAGATTCATTTTCCTTATTATTAAAGTGTAAGATAAAATTTTGCCGTTTATTATGAAATAACACTTTAATTTGAGATATTTGAATACCTCTGATGCTCTTTTAGTAATATCAATTTTGAATTGCAATTGTACTTTTTAGCTTTATAGAATACAAATGGAAGTGCTTTGTGTTATTGGTATAGTAATTATATGAAAGAACACATACCATTTTGAAGTTATTTAACCTATATTGATTGTTGTTGTAAAATTTTATATTTTCTCTCACTTTTTTCCAATATAATTCCTTCTAAGATAGTCTAAACTTTGCTTTTAAATGGCGCGAAAAAAGGGTTGTAGATATTGCAAGATAATGGGAAGAGTCATTTTTTCGTCTTAGGAAGGAAACGAGATTGATACTAGTCCAAGGCAAAAGATTCCTTGCTGACGGTCTTTATTATTATTCAGTGTACTATTGAGTTCAATCACACACACATATATACATATATAACAATATATATATTTTGCACTATAGAGTAAGTTCAACTCAGATGTTGAACTCGTCATTTAACATCTGACTTCTCAAACTTACTCTATACTACAATATATATACATACAAATATATATATATATATATATATATATATATATATATATATATATATATATATATATATATATATATATATATATATATATATATATTGATATTTATGTATACGTATGTGTGTATGATTGAACTCAATATAGTACATTGAATAATAATAAACACACAAACAAACACACACGTACAAATACATACGGTTTCAGCTAATCAACTCCTGACTTCCTTCTGAGGACACAATGAATGGAATATATTCCTTTTTATTCATAATGATTTTAATTGTGTGCATTTGTAATATAAAACATTCAAATGTATCCCATTATAATTGAGAATTCAAGTACAACATATTTTTACAAAAAATCATTTTGATTATATATCTTCAGTTTAAATTCATGTAAAATTTTATTTAGGTTGAAAATATTTTCTAAGGATTTTTTTATCTAGGCTTGGTAGATATTTTGCATTTCGACATGTAAATATTCCACCAAGAAATTTAAAATACCATTTTGTTTGCTCATCAAATAAATAAATATTCTTATAATAAAAAAAGAGAGTAGTTCCTAATCATTGCTGGATATATTGAAAAAATATGTACATGTGTTTGTTTTACATTAATTATTTATATTTGAAAATCATCAGGATACGTATTATATATGACAACTGTTTTATTTCTTCTTAATGGTGCTAGTAGATAAAGGTTCATTGCATTTCAATTCAGTTTGATAGTTCGTGGTTGGGTATCGCATATAGGTAAAGATTTGTGCTCATTTGGTTTACTGGTTTGTTTATCACCTAAAAGTAACTTTTGCCCACGACAGCTATTAGATCAATTTTGCAATGGTTTGAATGTATTTTAAGCCATGTTTAATTGTCAAATAACCCCATGATTGCTCAAATTTTCAATGATTGATGTTAATCATCTGTAATCATTTTTCCTTACGAAATAATAATAAACTTAGAAAACTTCATTAAGTGTATCGTGCAGCTTCACTTTTACAACAAAATTAACGATATTTATTAAGATTCGCAAATATAACTGATTGCTAAATTGATTTCAAAATCATAACTTTAATGAAGTTATTGACAATAAACCAAGAAAAACTTTATAATATTTCTGTTTTTCTCACTTTTAATACTAGAAAAAATTCAGATATTAAAATAATTTATATAACTTATACGAGATTCGCAAGCGTCATCGTTTACTTAATATATTTCACTAAGTCATTATTCACCAAAAGAATAAGCGTGGAAAAATTCATAATAGGATGCTTCCTTATTTTTTGATTAGCAGTTCAATTATTTTCAAAGCAAGTGATGTGTTAAACATTTTATTATTCCACAGTTTAGAAGGAGACAGCAAATAACTCAGAAGAATTCAATTTGATTCTAAACAGTAAAAAATGCAAACCATGTTAATGTGTTATGGGAAAAAATGTGACCAATTCTAATTTATAATAAAAATTATCAAGAACGCCAGAAAAATTTGTGTGGCCGAGATAGTAAAGAACTGGAAAGATCTTTAAAACTCTTGAGAGATTGAAGCATCTATTTAATTTATTGATTTGGAACTGTTTAATCGTAATGCACATCATAGTTCACTTTTTATGCAATTGCGAGTACTAAAGCATTTCGTTTTTCTTCATAGGATAAGGAATTTCTTGTAACTTAGAAAATGCAATGACGCTACTTGTAATTACAAAGGGCGTTCAACAAAGATATAAACATCAAAAAGGGGAAATTTTACTCCAATTATCATATTCAAGCAATTTTGTTCTATAGGAGTTTTTATATTTTTAGATCTTTAAAATATTTTCTTAGTTGAAAAATTAAGTAACCTACTTTGATTTAATGTTTCAATTTCAATTTTTCAGAGATTGAAAACATGATTTAGTTCTCATAAGAATACAATATAAAATCTTTTATAAGTACATGAGAGTAATTAAATTTTTAATTTAAAAATTATAAATTTGTAAAACAAAGTAATAAAAATAACGTATACAAATATTAGCTATACATATATCAGCTATACAAATATCAGCTATTGTCACAGAAATCAGAAAATAAATATTTCAATGGTGATATCAAAAATTTTTTTCTGTAAATGAATATCTGATTTAATTTTTAGTTTCTAATTTTCAAAGAAAAATTTAATTCTTCATGAGAATTAAAATCCTTTTCGAAACAAAATTTGAAGGGAGAGATTGATGCTTAGGTAAAATTTTACATTAATGATATTTGAGACTATATTGTTCAGAGTTAAAAAAAAGGAAGTTAATAGATAATAAGAAATTTAATTTGGAATGTAGTAAATATATCAAAAACTAACTGTAGTAATTAATTTTTAACGACATTTAAGTCTAATGATGAACTTATTTATTTTTAAAAATTATTTATTCTTATTTTTGTGTTACTACTTTTTTAAATTATATACATATATATACATATATTATAAATTTTTATTGTTCAATTTTACATTTTCTTGGAACAAGGAACAAAATAAAAATTTTATGTTAAGTTAAGAATAAAAATAAAATCTGAAAATATAAATATTTTGTAAGTATTCAAAATTCAACATAGTGAAATAGACGTTACTTGTATAATTCCCATTATCATTCTTATTTTTTGCTTAACCTTCAGTAAAAATTTTACTCTTAGGAGGTATTTCTTTCTGTCAGCCTAAATACTTGTTTCCAAAGCATTACATTGAGTAAAATTTTCGTGTCTAACAATTTAATTAATATTGCTTGTGAGAATGTGGTTGTGAAGTATATATATAAATATAATTTTTAATATTTTAGAAATTATCATTTTAATTTTATTCATAAACTTAAGCACAAACAATTTTATTTATTAGATCAAAAACGTAGTAAAAGTATTTTATTAGTGTTATGGGTATACGAAAGTCCATTGATTACATATTTTTAAGTTAAATTTATTAGCAGCAACTATTATTTCATTTCTATGAAAAGATATTTATGCTATTAAAGATTATCCACCGTGAAAAACATACTATTAGGTAACCATAATCTCGAAAAGCATTCATTTAATCTCATTTACTTTACGTAAAAGGCAAGTTATAAGCGAAAATTCTTGTTTTCCAGGAAAAAAGCAAAGCTGAAAAATTCTTTTCAATAAAAGCCAAAGAGGCAACTTCGTTGCAAAGCTTTCAGAGGAGGAGACGGAAGAGAAAATTTTTCATCTTGGTTAATAAATATCGCGCCACCCCCTTCCATATTTTCCAAACAGCTATTCTTGCCGCTAGTATTTTTCACAAGTAGTCGCTTCATTTAAGCTTGGGAAGCTATTAACCACTCTTAAATCCCAGAATAAATGCTTTCGGTTCGAAGCATTATTAAGGCTATTAAGTTGGTGTGAGGAAAGGGAGAACGGCGAGAAGAAAAGGTCTCACACGACCTCAGGATTTCGGAAAGCGGGCCGTTCTGGCGAAGTTTCTTTTAAAAGTGCAATAGATAGCTTCTTTACTATGCAGCGCTAGTAAGCACCTTAAAGTGCGTAGTTTTAAAGCCCATCATTTCTGTAAGGCTTTTCTCCTTTAAGCTGAATACAAATTTTCAGAAGGTTCTTAAAAAAAAATCTTGCACCTTGAGATAATATTCTCTTTTGGTGGATGGTTTCTCAAACACTAAGAAACAAATATATTTGTGGCAAAATCCAACAACCAAAGATAATTGTGTGGTTCTAAAAACTCTTTTAGGGGTTTATTTGCGAATAAAAATTATACAGTTCAAATAAAATCCTTAAGTTAGTTAGTTTATGTACCGTATAAAAATAAACATTGGAATTTATTTATTACACAACTAGAAAAAGAAAATTTAGCTTCATTCATAGACTAATATGTAAAATTATTTATAAAAGTATATTTTAAAGGCATTGCCATGTATATAAATAATTCTTACACATTGTCTGAAAGCAGTCAAATATTCTGAGAATATATAATGAATAACTATCGGATACAAATTTCCTTAATGTTATAATTTATTTAAAGAAATAAAATTTAAATGTGATGTAATCATAACATTATGAATTTTATTGTTACATTCTCTGACGATGATTGATCATCTTCGTAATCTACAAAACAAAAGTTGTTGTTACGTACGACTCTTGGACAAGCCAAGTTTGCTAGCCGACGGTTATGCGAAATTGAGTCACAAAGGTGTGTCGTTCATTTAAGAAAGAGCACCACAAGGATAAAAGTATGATTTTAATCAAAGAATTATCCGATAGATGACACCACCAGAGGATTTATTCCCTTAATTTTAACTTTGATTTGGAGGGCGAGGAAATTTTCTCCAGATCGTTTGACCTATGATAACTGCTCTACGACTGACTACAAGATTTTTGATTTCCCTGATTTAATGAGTGCATATATCGCATGTACTTGGAGGGTCTTTTGTGGCATTGAGAATCAAACCTAACTGCTAGGTTACAGCGGTCACTACAAAATAGAAATACCCGTGATCATCTCTGCATTGTTGCGTATATTAATTCGGAATCACTAAGCTTCCATTCGGCTCTCGTTAGCTGTTATGCATACACAAAGAGTGACCACACAGCAATTAATTAAACTTTAAAGGATTCTTTAATTTCCTCATAACGCTTTTATTTAAAATTTATTTTAGTTTATACTTTAAAATATGTTAATCCTTTATTTACCATATGTACATAATTGAGTGTGCTCTTTGAAGTGGTATGCTTCAAGTTTGATGTAAGCCATTGCTTAAAAATTTAAGAAGGTTGTTGATTTCTGTTTTATGTAAAAGATTTACTTGAAAAAGATTTGTTTGAATGATACTTGGGAATTTTCCTGTCATGTCTTCTTGTACAACATTTGAATGTGAAGCATAATCGATTAATACACATCTCTGAAGGCAATAATATGTGATGTACATAATTGCAGTCTAATTGCAACAGTATTTCAGTCTTCGGGTTTTGAATTGTCTTCTATGAAATTAGCAGCTATATAAAAGCTATTCAATGATAGGGTTACTAGAACTACCAAGAAATTAAAGTTTATTACCAAAAGGTGTCGCCAAACCAAGTAGTACCCGATTCTACAACGAACCTTAAATATCCATAACGTTTTCTTTAGTAGATGCGTATTGTGAGGGAGAAAACTGAAAAATCTCTGGAAATATGTGATTACTTTGACAAAGTCATAGATGTGTTTTAACAGCTACAATCTTTCTTAAAGTATTTTAACAGAAATTATGCACTACTTTTTAGCAAATTTTTCGTAGATTACGATTTGTATTATCACTCAAATATTCAACATGAGAAGTCTTGTACAAAAAGCAGAAACGAAACATTCAAGTCATGTTGCTTAACAACAGGTAGATAACTTAGTATTATCCAAATGAATAAACTCTTCAATCACATTTCCTTTTTAAGCACAATTATGAAATATCACGTATTATGAAATATCACGTAGAATTTTTAAGCACTTATCCATTCAGGGAATAATATCGAGGTTGCTTGCATAAAGAGACGATGTAGCAAAATTTATTCGATGGCTGCAAAAGTCTTGAGAAAAAGCTATACTTACAAAATCAGATTTACAAATTTCTAAGCAAATTGCAGTGATTTTTAAAAAAGTCTTACAAATTTTGAAAAAAAATTGCTTTGCGTATATAAAATTTTTTCATAATTTTTTTAAGTTGTTTTTGTAAAGAAAATAATTATCTTCTTGACGTATTTATTTATAGACAGATAATCAATAACCGTAATTTAATTTTCAATAACACATTAATTATAAAACGATTAATGGCCTTTTTAAAAGTCGAAAAACTAACAAACTGAGCAAAATGATAGACAAGGATTGAACATAATTCGGTATTCAAACAATTTATGTGGCGAAATATTTTAACTTTCTCACCACGTGTTCATATTTCCAACAGAGTTGGCCGGAGCTCATCCGTTAGCACGCGATATGTCCATCAGCAGTCTTATTAACTAATTGAGCTAGAAATATTTGCTTAAAGTAATCAGAGACGGAAAACTTGTGTACTTATGCGCAAAACTAGGATACAATGCTTTGCATGCATAATAACTGCCACTAAAAAAACATTTCATCTGGTATTCCGTACAATTCTTTATGAAAATGAAATACATATTTCACATCATATTTTTCTGTTTCTTGACACAAAATGTTCAATTACGTATAGAATGGGAATTATACCGTTTCTGAAAAGATTGTAAATATGTATTTCATTAAAACATGATTATTCTTTCTAAGCTAGTGAGAAGAATAAAAAACTAATTATTTCATTTTAAAAATAATCAGTCAATTAAATAAATTAATCATTACCATATCAATTTTAGGCAACATGTATGACGCTGCTGTCACTGTCAATGTTTAAAAATAAGTAAATAAAAAACTCGCTATTACAAAAGTAAATTACGCCTGTAAAACTTACAAAAGGCGAACTGTTTAAAAAGGTTTCTTCGCTTGTAATACAAAAAAAAAGATTAATTTTCTAGAAAATATAATCTGGAAGTAAAATTTATCTTGGATTATAGAAATTTCAGGTCTTTTGTTCCATTCACATCATAGCTAACCAAAGTCTAAGAATGGTTTCATAAATTACAAATTTTTAAGTAAACGTAGCACTTTTGGGTATACAATTTTACAATTCTTAATTGTTTTGCTCTTTAAAAAAATAAAGATTTATTCAGAACTCAACACAGTTCATATAGTCACTTTTAAGCTGTTTATAGAAATAACACTTCGGTTTCTTGTTGCTTAAAGCTTATCATTAGTCCCGAGGAGAAAAGACAACAAAATCAACAATTTAAAGTAGATTCCGAATGACTACAAACATATACTTCTAATCTGGGAGTCAGATAAAAACAAATTATCAATTGCGATAACTTAGTTCATATATTTTCAATTGTGAGGAGGCTCTATAGGTATTTAAAACTACTTTTTTGAACTCTATTAATTCAAATTTTTATAGCAAGTGTTTGAAAGAGAGAGGATTATTATATTAAATGCATAAAAATCAGATAGATAAAAATAAATATATTGAATGTGAACATGGTTAAACTTTGCCTTAATTTAGCATGCTTGTTGAGTGTTCGACATTTTTAAAAGTCAACAAAACTAAAAGATATATGTTGCAATAGTTTTTCAATAACACTGAGCAAAGTTTTCTTTGTAAATAATTAACATTAGGGTATGAGTTGCGATAGTTTGAGAAGCACTTAACAAATTAAAACCATCCTGATAAAACAGAATACTGTAAATGAAACATGTTTTAGTAAGAGCATTTTACTTTACGACTTTACGTCTAGTATTGATCTTGTCTCACAACATACAGCAACAGTAAAAAAAAAAAAATTAATAGCACAGTCATTATTCGGCATGGATTTACAACTGCATGGAGTCAATTAAGACTTTGAAATCTTCCAGATGAAGTTTTGAATACAGTGAATGTGGACAGCATAAAAGTTTCCCGTAAACTCAGTCTAATTGGTGATTTTTTTGGCGATTTTAAAAGTCATTAAGAGTCGACAGTTTCTTGTAAACATTTAGAAAAAAATTTTAGCTTGACAAATGGTCTTAAATTTCGCTTTGGAAGAGAAAATAATGAAAAATATTAAATATATTAAAACTTGTAGTTGTCTCTAGTAGAAGAATAATATATTTTGATTTCCTTTCTTTTTATTTTTCTACGAAGGTACATAACAAAATTTATACTTTTATCTAAGCAATACATTTAAACATTCTTTTGACGTAATTCAATAAACTTCTTATGTAAATTTATGTTTTTCGTACTTTAGGAATTTCTAATGCAAAAAAGGAATTATGAAATCAAGAAACTATTTCTATTGAATCTTTGTTTAATTACTTATTTTGTCAGCAATATTATTATTTTTTGTACTTATATATCATAGGATTGAATACACAAATGCTTGGATCCAACAATGGCTTGTCAAAATATTTTTAAAATATGTTTTATTGTATTACAAGCTTTCTATTCCGTAATATTAACAATAAGCCTGGTATGGTAGCATTTCATATTCCTAGGGCGCAAGTCTGAGGTCATGCAAGGTCGACTCAACCTTTTAACCTTTCAGTGGGTCGATAAAACTGAGACCAAGCATTCTTGGGAACTAAGTATTGGGAATTTCACATTAAGCTGATTACCTAACCGGGACATATGATCCGCACACCAATGTCATGGCTAAGGAAACAGTTATGGGCCCTGTAAGCCTTGGCTCTATGGGGCTATTGTGGCACTGAATTTAGTTCTTAGCATTGATAATCCTCTCATTGCTGTAGAGGTGCATGATATAAAAATTTATCTCCCATTTATCAATGAATCTTTGATTAGCTTTAATGTGATGTCAAAAAGCAAATTACAAATAAAATAGTCGAAACAGAATGACCTTAATATTTATGTACACATGAACCTTACTAAATTGGTTTTCTAGATGCCATTAATTGTTTTGGTTGATTATGAAAATCATGATGTCATTCTAGTTTTATTTTAGGAAATGAACTGAATCCTTGAAATAGGATATTTACAATAGTAGCACATTTTACCCATATAGGATAATAATTGGATTAGCTTAAATCTATGTCAAGCTTATGAGCGTGAAACTGCTGTCATTGGCAAAGTCTACCAAAAGTGGAACTTAACTCCGAATTGGTTACAATGCTAGATTGTTTTATACGTCATTGAAATGATGAATATGTGTGATGTGTGATTAATGAATTCCATTTATTCATATAGATGAAGTCAGTATCTTATTTTAGTAATGAGCCTAAGCAATAAATTTTATAATCTAAATAATGCTTTTACTTTACTCATTCTTAACACATTCTAGATACCTGTAACAATGGCTACAATGAGGCAATAATAGAACTCTTCGTTTAGAAAATTCAACTCTCTTCACTGCTTAAAAGCAAGGATTGTATTTTTGTTTGTTAAATAAAATTCTGGGGTTCGGTTTAAAATTGGGAACCATTTGGTTTGGCGATACATTTCGGTGATAAGCTTTAATTTCTGGTAATCTTGGTAACCCTTTCTTTGCATAGCCTTTGTGTGGCGGCCATCTTGTTAGTCACATCTTGGCGTCAAAAAATCTCCAAAATATCAAGAAATATCTGATTCCAAACTTGATTGTCTAAAGATTTTTATGAGTTTCCATCTTTGTGATGCTTATACATGGTGTCATACTGGAGGTATCAACAGTTGATACCTTTTAATTTTAAGACATTGACTTCATAACTTCTTTGAAGAAATTAGGAAGTAGAATTTAAATAAACAAGAATATTAACATTACACCATTTCATTTCAGACAGCATGAGTCACAAAAAATCAGATAATTTAATTACATTTTAATCTTAATTAGAGATTATGTTTTTGAATTTTAGAACCAATATAAAATTAAAAACGTGATGTTATAAACTCCATTAACACTGAACTACATTATCCAAAGGCACGCGCTTTCTAATTAATTTATTTCTATTTTGTTAGTCAATATGATAATTACTGACTTAATTAATAAACTTCTTTCCGGAAAGAAAAATGATTAAATTCTTTTATTCTTCACATTTACATATTTTAAAAACAACTAAAAACATTTTTTTTAATTCTCCCTCAAAATGAAAGCAATATTAAAAAGGCTGTTAGTGGTTTTAGGTTTTTAATTTTAATTAAGTTTATAAAATTTTAACTACCTTAAATATGGAGAATAGACCAATTACTGTCTTATATTATTAAACACCTGAAAATTATAAATTTTAAAGTTGAAGAAAGTTATTATAAAAAAAGTAGAAATTATGAAGAATGTAAAAAATTTTAAAGTTTTGAACTCATTTAGATATTTGTAAAGTGTTTCACCGCATGAATAATTTATTAATTTCTTCATTTTGGATTTTCCCGACTTTTAAAATCTTTTATGCACGACACTTGTGTTGAATTTTAAGTGCAGAATAAATATGGTTATCAGGTTTTTCGGCTCATATTTAAATGAATTCTGTTATAAAAATTGCATATAATTAAATAAATATCAAATATGTATTATTTTCTTTTTAAGTACTGTAGTTTTGCACATTTTCAGAAAGATTGTTATTAAATATCATGGTGTATTAAAATAAATTTTTAAATTAGCATATTGTTTTATATCCTTGAAACAGTATTAAAAATTAATTGAACTAAGAATTAATTACAGAAATTTTTTATTTACCTTTTTTGTTAATTTCATTAGTAATTAATATCTTCTGCTAATACGTCATTTCCCGTTTGTTTCAATGGGACAATGTTTATAAAGAAAACTGCATGTATTAAATTTGGGAAATAAGCAAATAAAAAAATGTGTGCATATCTAGAGTTGCTCATGTTATATTTTGAAGTAAAAATAATATAATAGAAAAATTAAAAAAGTTATTGGAAAAACTACCAAATGCTTTGAAAATTATAAAACTAACTTTTAAGGAAAATTATTTGGCATTTTAAGAAATGTATCTTTCATAGCATTTCAGCGCACTTAAAATCCAACTTTTGGTAGGAACTTGACCCAATACACAAACGCCAAGGAGTTATCACATAATGTATAGAATTTTACGTTGAAAAATAAGTCTGCATATAAGTTTCAACCTCTCTATGTTTTAACACTATTAAGAATTCAAAATGGTTCATGATATATTTACGAACAAAGGACTATTGAGATAAGATTTGGTTTTATTTATTTGATTTTGTCGGAAAGAATACATGAGTTTCAGACAAATCTTACTGGAAATATTTAGTTTTCTTAGCTTTATTTGGTTTCTAGAGCTCCTTTTAATTTTTAAAACTTAGGATTGGTTGGACTGGGATCTATAGTTTAAAGCGGATGCCCGATAATTTCAAGCAAGCTCGAGTTCAGAATTTGAACCATGAAATGCCGTAATAAGGGATAGAGAGCTACTGACTCATGCTCTTGAATTCATGGATCATAAAATATCCACACATTTGAACTTACCCTTCATTAGATGAACGCAAAGAATAATAGTGAGGTTGAATTTCAGCCTAGCTAAGCTCTGACAATTTTTTATAATACCTGTTTTAAATAACTCAAAGATTAACAAATAGAAAAATAAAATTTGTTTGTAAATTGAAAATTTAAATAATTTCTTTATGTCAGAGAAATAAAATAAGATTCATGATGCTTCTATCACAATATTCAAGGGCCAATTGATCTGACAACTCTTTCATGAGTTAATATACATTTTTGTGCATGAAATGTTACGTTTCCTTACTAACGCCGTGCACTGAGTGGCTCTAACCCTTTCCACAACAAACTCGGAAACTAGTAGTCATTTATCGTTTCTCGGTGGGCACCTGTGAACCAAATCATGGTCCACCACGAATACTTTTATAGATGTGTCTCACATACATTCATCATCTCAGAAGAAAGAAATGACAAGAACACAAAGAAAGGAATATTCATGCTCAGAATGGGATTCGAATCCGGGCCCAACACCTTAGAAGTCAGGAACGCTAACTCCTCAGCTATCGGCTGGAGTTGTTACTTTTCTTACAATTTTACTATTCTAGTAATAATTTTCGCTTACTTATTAGTTTTATTAATTCCAATATTTTTAGAAGTATTCCGATTAAGAATTGATTTTATTTTAATAAACATGATACTACAGAAAATATTTCCAATAGTCGCCTTACATGCGCGAAATAGAGATTGAGCAAACAGAGCCTCAGTACCAGATAATCAGGCGAAAAATTGCTTTTACTTGCATTTAAATAATTGCATCATCTCAGTTAAATTATTTTTAAATTTGTGTGTTATTGGATTCAACATTTTTAAGTAATTACTTTTAAAATTGTTTTGATATAACTATTTTTAAAATTTACGGGTGCATACACAATTTTTCAAATAAATTAGAATATAATTGATTATTTTTGGATCACATAATCATTTCAACAGTATAAAACAATGTAAAAAAGGAATAAAATTTCACAAAAAATTTTAAAAACATTTTAATTTTAAACATATTAACGTATTTTTTGCTCTAAAGCAATTTCGAAACTTGAAGATTAAAAAACATGAAAAAATATTCTTTTTTGTATTAGTTTTTTTCTTGAAATATTAATTTATAAGATTAAATGTGAATAGTGGACAAATTTTAAAGTAGAATTCTTAAAAAGTGCTTAAAATATTTTTCCGCATGAATCAAATTATATTTCTTATACTTTTTTGAAGTAAAATTTCTTATTTAGATATATGCCTAGAAGAAATAATGAATATAAAATATGAAGTGGAAAACTATGGAAGTAATAAATAATTCACATCAACTGCAAAGATATATATATTCAGACCAATATTTTCTATGTTTCTGCCAAAATGTATATTGTGTTTTGTCTTATACATTAATAATTTTGTTTTTACTCACAAACAATATAGAAAAAACAGTGTTATAAATCTATGCATGATTTAAAATGCAAACCACATAAAAATATAAATGAATTTTGCTTAATGATTAGTTCTGTGGATGGCGAGATTTTCGCTTTCAAATGCAATAAGAAAATTTTAATATTTTCTTTGTTTGGGGTATTTTATAATTAAAAAAAAATCATGCTTTTTATGTTCAAAATAAATTGCCTGAAGTTGAAAAGAAACGGAGAAATTTCCTGCACTTTAAATAAGGAAAATAAAACTGAAAGATAAATGTCCTCAATAATGAGTTTTCCGGAGAAGAAAAGCATATAACAATTTTATTGTATTTTTTAAAATATGTTTCACTTTGATGTAGCACTAAAACGATTCCGTTATTATGTAATTTCTTTTTATTTTATTGCGATGCAAGTGATTACAATAACAATAAGCTAATAACATTTGCATAAAGTAAATATAAATCGTAATTTCTTGTCAGAATTTTTTACTGAGAAATTATTAGTTCAAGGATATTAAAATAGTAATATAAATAATGTATAATTTTTTAATTTTTTTTATTTTTGAATAACATTATTCAAATTTGTAACCAGTTTTATATCATCATTTGGAATTTAAAGCTTAATATGTAAGACAAAGAAATAATTAATCATTTATTATATTTTTCCTCTTAAAAAAGCAGACAATATTTTGAAATATTAATTTATATAAAAGATTTCAAAACACCTCATTGATTGCAAAATATTTTTTTGTATAAAAGTGTTGTATTCGTATTATATATTCAATAATATCGCCTAAAATTACTAATCACGCAAAAATGATTTTAAATGCTAGTCCAAAGTGTTAAATAGTAATGCTTTACCTTATATATATATATATATATATATATATATATATATATATATATATATATATATATATATATATATATATATATATATATATATATATATATATATATATATATATATATATATATATATATATATATACCTCATAATTTTTTCTATGATTTACAATATTAAAAAAAATTACTGACTTCTCTGCTTCAGCAATTAATAAAATTATTCAATCTTTTTTATTGACGTAAGCAACATCTACTAAACAAAAAAATTTAAAAAGCTTAATTGAACTATATTTGCATTAAAATATACTTCGACATCAACAAACAGGCTTTATTTTATAAAAGGTATAATTAAACATGATGTATTTTTCGTTCAAAAAGTTCAATCTATACTTGTAGGATATATAATAGTTGTTCATTTGTTTAATACTGAAAAATATATTTATTTTAATAATAACATGCTTCAACCATTATAATTAAACAATCTTTTTAAGGAATATAAAATTTAATGATATTTTTTATTAACAACAGGCATAATTTTCTTGCTTTATATCGAACCCCTATATTTTAGAAATATCGAATAAATCCATATTTAAAAAGTTTAGATTGTCTGATGAGTAAGTTTAGAATTCTTTTACAAAAAATTCCTTAATTTATTTTATGGAAAAGATAAAATTTTTCCTTTACATTCTTTAATGTTCAGCAAGCAGCTTCATATGAACAAAATATAGGGAGATAAGACAACGTTTTTATTTCTCTCAACATAATTTCTAACAAATGAAAAGGTAATTTAGTGTAATAAATTTGTTTTTCTAAGATAGAGAATAGCTAAAAAGATTTTCTGTAAAAAATAAAATACCTATAATTAAAAAACATGATTTTAGGTTTTGACATGTATTTTTTTAAGTTGCCTTCAAAATTAACAGGACTCATTTATTACTTCTGTACAAAATAAATTTTGAATAATTTAAGTTTTTTTCTAAAGATTTCTCTCTTTGTCACTTAACAAAAAATATTTGTTAAGAAGAGTTAAGAGAGAATTTGATTTGTGTTAAGAAAAAATATTAGTAAAAATAATTTTGGATCTAAATAACTGACTTTTTACTCCATTTTATGCAAATGAGTTTTAGAATAATTTAAATGCTTAGTTTTGGAATGTTTCTCTCTTTTTGCTTATGATTAGTTGTTCGTCATTGATAGTAATCTTAATTTATATAAAATATTTGTACAACCCTTGATGAATATAAAATATATTACAGTTAAATTATTCTATCCGTAACTTATATCTGCTATGAAAAAATTTTTTTATATTGCAAACTCATCAAGAAAACAATATAAAATTTATAAATAAAAAATGATGTATATATTAGTGGTGGATTTCCGATAATACAACAAGAGTCCAAATTCATTCGTGTCAGCTAATGTTTTACTCAACAACGATAACGACGCTGGATTTATAATACATCCAAAAATAATGTGCTCAGGTTGTTATGCTATTTTAAATACAATTTTTATCAATACAGCTATTTCGAATCACAAAATATCATTATAAATTTTAAAGTTTCAGCCATGATTTGTGTGAAAAAAATATGTATTTGTATTTCTATGAATGTAAATATTATCAAAAGGAAATATTCGGTGTCGTAAATTGAAAAAAATAGGTGTTTTTTTTTACTTTTTTAAATTAAAGGAATCCCGGAAAATTAAATTCTTTACTATTAAAAAATTAATATTATTTTAAAGTAGATACTAATATATACATAATGAAAATTTAAACTTTTATGGTGAGACAGAACCAAAGAAGCCAAAGATATTCTTCAATGATTGTTTTGATTGCGCTGGCTTTTTGCAGGGTTTCATACGTTATAAATCTTAATTTTTCTTTCTACGCACCTGAAATTTCTTGAACTAAAACTGATATAGTTTGAAATCTAGAGCAACAGATTAATAATTATTTGGTACAATCATTTTTCAATTATTTTGTTCCATTTTTTTCTCAGTTAAGGTAAAATGTTAGGGCTACCTCAATTAATTTTTAATAAAAGCTGATGTGAAAAATAATGATGTATATAAATTTTAAATTTTTTCACTGATTTTTAACTTCTCATTAAGTCGTTACGCCCATTACTAAATAATTATCTATTTTTGATTTATAAAAAATAAGAGTAAAACCTATGCTATCCATATTAAAATCTAATACATTTACTCATTTATTTTTTTATATTTTCGCTTTTTTGGAAATTGGAATTGTTACAGCTTGTAGTTATATCTAATTTATTAGCTAATTAATGAGAAATGAGAGAATATTTTAGTTGAAAGTAATATCGTTTGCATTAGTAACAAGAAAAGACGTTTCAGTTTTTTTTAAGCAAAAAATAATCTTGAATAGTATAGACTCAATGCAAAAAGTTTATTGCAATTCATGAAAACATTATAAATCCTTGAATAAAATATATACCATCTATAATAAATACTCATAAAAGTATAATTTTGAGTTAATTTTTTCTCTTCCCGATTATTACTATTTTAGACTGTTATTTTTCATAATTATATCGATATTTACAACTGTGTTTTTATGAATAAACTGATGCATTAATATCATCACAAAGGACGATTGAATTTCCGACATACCTTCGATTTTTCATCGACACTTTTTCCACAATGTGCCGGGAAAGTGCAATTTTTCCTCTGGGAATATCTGCACATGTTAGTCCTTCTCCGGGACCGTCGTCCCCTGTTCCCGGACGTTTGAGTGCCGAAGCGAATGTGCCTGGTGTGGAGTTGAGAAGTTACTTTCCGTTTCGAAAGTGTTCCGAGGACTGCCAACTTATACTTACGGAATTACGTATCTGGGATCCGGGGGGCGCTACAATCACTTTGCGTGAGAGTTTGCGGACCAATGATAGAAAACTTTTCTGTTTTTAGTGTAGAGTGGGAGTGAGCAGGAAAAAGAAAAATTCGGGAACAAAATGAACGGAGTAAATCAATTCACTCTTCAGGTGGTTTTCCAGTTTTCAAATCCTTAGCGAAGTTTGGCTCTCATATTCTTTCTCCATTTTTTCTTTCCTCTTTCAATAGTTTTTTTGGATTGAAATTTGATATATTATATATTTATACTATATTCATTAATACAGAATTTTAGAATACCATAAAAGAAAGTTATTAATATACTTATCAATAAAATTTTAATATTTCAAAAAGTTTTAATATAAAACATTAAGTTATTTTTCAAATCATAAGCAGAAAATCATGGGTAGATAATTACAGTTTGTGATTTTGATTCGCGTATTGATCAATATATGTTTCGATAAGGAATAGTTTTCAAAAGTAGATGATAGTTAAATTAGTAATTCTTTGTTAAATTCATAATCAAAATATCATTATATTTAATATTATCTGATTTTGTTTTGTAAATATTTTACAATTCATTTGATACATTAATATGGCCTTAATTGAAAATTACCGCTAATATTAGTACAAAATCAATAGTAACATTCTTTCCAAAGTATTTTTAAGTATCAAAGCTAGTTTATCATTGATAGAAACACAAAGGTGAGCGTTTCAAAAATTGAGTTTGGTTTTGATATAGTTTAATACTTTACTTCAATAAAACACATTAAATCACTGATTTGTACATAAAATACTAACTTCGTAACATGTTTAAGTATAGAAAATATTTCAGTACTTATACATAATATCTTAATATGTTCAAAATTTCTGAAAGTAATAACCTAAAATCAATGGCTTTTCTAAAATATCCACTTTGTTTATTGTGCGAAAAGCGTTTAAACCACGATTCAATGATAGAGATTCTACCATTGAGAGATTCCTGTCCTTCAAACTACAAATTATTAGTGTTTTCTAATAGAATATTTGTAAATTATTGTGATTAGCACCAAAATTCAAAAAATCCCTCAATAAATCATTTGGGAAGTTATATTCAACGAGGAGCAAAGTATAATTACATTTTGCTAATACTGATAGGTCGTTTATTGCAAAGAGAATAATATTTTTCACACTAAAATGTAATTTAGATTGATTTGAGTGTTAGATTTGTTAAATTTTACAATCATCTTTCTGTTATGAAATATCGTATTTGCTAGCTTAAATGCACTATTTTTCAACAGTATTTCTATTAAAGAGAATAACTTTATATTTTTATAAATGAGGCGAAATTTTATTATTGTTTTATATTTAATATTTCATTGTAGCAAATTAATAGCAAGCAATTCCAATTTAATGATCGGAAAATTTCGTTTTAGATTTTTTCTGTTTTGAAATGATTTATATTATGGTTGCGAAATATCAGTAAAATAATAGAAAAAGTTACCGTATAAAGAATACTTTTCATCAGTTTTTCTCAAACCTTAATTGAAGGTGAGGTTAAAAATTTTGGATGTACACAATTTTCAGATTTAATGAAGTAAAATTCTCAGTTCATTAGATATTCTTCCATATTAAAAAAAAATCTCAGAATATAAAAAATGGTAAACATAAAACATTGTACATTTTAAATACATATTTAAGAATGCTTCGATAAAATAATACTAAGATAATGAGTTTTTGTGATAGGAGAATGCATTTAAATTTTAAGGATTCAGCTTTAAATAAAACGATGCTTGATGATCATTATTTCATGTAAAAAACGATGGTACTGACAAGATTCAATGTATTAAATATATTTTGTGAAGAAGATGTAAATTAAAACTGTATTTTATACTCATTACAATTTTCTTGCTCTGCTGAATGAATTCTGTTTATTTTTATTGAAGGACATACTTCTTTTTAAATTTGTTTTTACTACTTCTTATCTTTGAAACAAGGTTTTTCTAATATCCAATAAAAACGTATATTTAAAATTTGCTTCAGAGTGTTCTTTGGTAATGAGTTTTTTCTAAAATTTCTCAACTAAGAAATCAGAAATACTAATAATTTTTTTCAAATATAAATAATCTTCTTTTTATTCCGTTTTACTAGTATGTTTTTCAAAATACAATGGTTATTTGGCGCTTGTAATAAAATATTAAATTTAAATTGTGATCTGTTAATTTTCACAATTTAAATTAAATATTATATTAAATCACATACTTGGAAAATAAAGAATTTAAATTTAATTCAATTGAAATGATTTAAACATCTTAAAATTATGTATAAAGTTTGAGTGAATTAATCTCGTATATTGTAAAATATGAATCTAAACTATTGAGAGTCTTAGAAGTCTATTACCTATCGATAGTGACTTTTATGTAAGAATTGAAGACGTAAGCAGATTATTTGTAAAATCTACAATGGATGATAACATATATTAGATGAATGGAATTTTTCTGATATTCCGATTAGTACCCAATTCTGTGCTTAATCTGTCTGAAAAAATCTAAGTATTTTTGACGAAAATACCTGCACAAATATTAATAAAAAAATCAGTTAATAATATCATATTAAAGTTAGTTTCAATATTTCATGTTAATAAACATTTTTTACTTTAGGATACATCTTATGTTATGGTGAATCAATGTTAATATTTTTGGGATGTGATGAATTATCGATATATATTTAGTACATGCTGACTACATTCACAATTTCATTTCAAAATAATTGGATTTGTGAACAGTAGATTTTTAACATCAAATATATTTTTCTTTGAAATAATTTAAAACAATAATTTAAATTAACCATTGCTTATGTCATAAATTACTTATTCAAAACCCAAATATTTTAGTTTTTAGAGACAGACTACTTTTTCTGTTCTCAAGCTTTTGTAAAAGATGGAAACGTATCTTTCAGTTTTTATTCAGTTTAGAACGGAATAGAAATGCATTTCAGTTGTTTCTCATCATTGTTTTATTTTATATCAAAAGCTGTCTGGGAACTTTTGCCACCCTTAAATGTGAAGAATTCACAGAAAGTAGCTTAAATGATTGGACCAAGCCGAAGTAAGTAAAGCAAAGAGTTATAAAATAAAGCAAACTTGTATTTATGCCGAAAACAGGCCTACTGAAGACAAGAAAATGAATTACTATATATAGTTACAGGAAATAGAAATTATTACTTTAAAAATTATTCATACATTTTCATAAAAATTAAAAGCGGTTCAGTTTAATATTGAGAAACTTAGTAGTGCAAATAATAAATAATATAACTTACAATCATAAATAACATAATGCAATAAAAGATTAAATAATTTACAAAATAAAATATTCTTGATAGATTCAGAAATATTGTCATAAATAATTTACTTTGATTATTATTATAAACATCTACAAAACGGAATGCAAAGAGCTTTCAAATATGCCTTTTATAAGCTGAAAAGATACGTTATAAAATTTTAAGCACCTCTAAATGTAAAAATATTTTTTGTGTTCACCATTATTTAGAAAATATTGTAATTATTCATTTCAGTATTCATAAGGCTAAAATTCTCAATTTTTTAAATAAAGCTTTTAAAATAGAGATACACTTTAATAATAGAAAATTATATCGTGTAATAGTGTAAACTAATAAAATACTTGGAAATTTATTTAATATTATTAAAAAACATATGTTTTTCTCATGCAAATAATGGTAAATAAATAATGAGATTTAATTTATTATTCTCAATATTAAATTTAAATCATTATTGAATATTTTAAAATCAATAACTAATAAATAAATAATGAGATTTATTTATTAGTTATTGATTTTAAAATATTAAATAATGATTTAAATTATCAATAACTTTCTTTAACATTATATAGAGACTGATAATAATAATAATAAAATGTAATAATATATATAAAGACAAACACTTTATAAATAGTATCAATAAAATAATAAAAAAAATACCTTAAATAATATTTGTTTTTGGACACTTTAAGTAATATAAATTTGATGAATGACACTTAACTGCATTGAATCCCAAAAGAATATTTTTAAACACTTGAATTAAAGTGCATATTTTAAAGTCCTACTTAATATAGCTTGTTAAAAGTAGTTTGTTTCTTCATAACATATTTATTAATGATAATAATTTTTGAACAAAAGAGAGGGAAATGATAAGGCTTAAGGATGAATTCATTAACTAAGCATTCCTGTGACTTCAAATATTTTCTTTCTAATAATGGAATGAAATTTGTTCTTTAAGATATAATTATCCCTATACTTTTCTGTGGAATTCTCCTTCATTCTTTCTTCAAGATTTTATTTTTCTTATTTTAAGTGGCAATTATATCAGATGTTGGTAACTCTTAACGGTTTTTCTAGCAATTAGTTACTGAATGAAGAAATACACTGAATATTTTTAAATGAACTGCAATATATAATGAACTTATGAACATATTAAGATAAGCTTAAAATATACAGTTTGTCCACTAAAGTCTCTTGCCACCCTCTTAACTTATAAAGGCGCTACTGAATGAAACAGACTACTGCGCCACCTGCTGGAAAGCTCTAAAGTTAGCATTCCTATATCGAAAACGGAACGGGATGGAGAGAAACTGACCGACCTTGTTCTCGCTTTGTATTCTGCATGTCATTTCGAAATACAGATCACTTATTGTTCGTTTCTTTTTCTTTCATTCTGTTGTCTGAGTTTCGTTACTTTCTGGCCACTCCATCTTGGTGTTGCATTTTTATTGTCGAGATGTGTAATTTGCAAGCGTAAAAATACATGATTATATATTAATTAATAGATTATAATTTTCAATATATATAATAAACAGTATGTCCACTGAAGTTCCTTGCCACACCTTAACTTCGGAACGGCTGCTGCTATATTTATAAAAGTGGTGTCTAGGTATAGTAAAGCAGCCCTGCGCTATTGAATGAAACAGAATACTGAGCCATCTGTTGGTAAAATTTGGAGTTAACATTCCTATCTTGAAAACGGAACGAAATGGAGAGAAAAATTGATTTACAAAGTTGTAGAGCATCCTCAATTTAGTACGAAAAGATACCTTGAACGCATTAAAGTGAAGAATACAACGGTTAAAACATGCATTTATTGTACCGTGCTGTGAAGTGACAAAACGATCTAAGAAAGAAAAAAACAAATAGTTATACCAATATACTTTAGTTAAGATGTTCAAACTTTTCATCGTCAGCTGCAATGCACATTCATATTCTCACTTGAAGATCATGTTCCACACGTTGGAACACGCGACCGTAGTGCGTCGTTTAAGTTCCTGTAATTTTTGTGAGGGGTCGCATACACCTGCTGTTTCAAGTATCTCCACAAGAAAAAGTCCAGTGGAGTCAGATCAGGAGAACGTGGAGGCCACTCTTCGAAACCGCCATACCCTAGTATTTGGTTGCCAAATTCCTTGACGAGGTACTGCTTCACTGGAGATGTCTTGTGAAGAGGCGCACCGTCATGTTGAAACCATAGATTCTTAAGATTAAACAACGGCGGGTTCTCCACAAAATCAGGTATTACCTTCTTTATCAATTGTAAATATCATGCACCCATTAACGTGCCATTGTAAAATATTGGGCCTATCAGCTTGTTATTGTAAATTGCGCACCAACGTTAATAGCATACCGCATTTGACGTCGAACGTCGACGAAACATTTAGGATTTTCCAGCGCCCAGTAATGGGCGCTTTGGCATGCTATTCCGTGAAAAGCATGCCTCATCCGTCAACATTATATCTACCAAGAATGTTGGCTGGACCTGTATCTGATTTGCACCATGTATAGCTTCGCTTGGCATCCCCGTCAAATAAAACCTGTTCAGGCGTTGGTCGGTATGGATGAGCAACTGATTCGGTTAGGACCTTAGCTGGTCTGCCAGATCGAGGTCCACATGTAACGCAACCTGTCTCCCTTAAGCGTTTTACAACAATTAGGATGGTTTGATGAGAAGGATGCGGGTCTGCAGGGAAACGTTGGCGGTACAACCTTGCTGCTGATCGTGCCTTGCGTCGACATTCACTGTACAGTAAAATCATCTCACAATAATCTGCTTTGGAATACATAGCTATGACCATGAGCATCAACATACTACAGCCCTAAGTAGATGTCTCTTTTATAGCTGTCTCAGGTGAACAGGCGAACAAATTGTTGGAATTAATTTTTAATACTTCCGTTCTTCCCATTTCGAAATAAAAGTGAAAAATGTAATCACCAAAACGATTTTTTGTTTTTTCAATTATGCACACGTACGATGTGCCACGTCACAGCACGAAACAAATGTGCATTTTAACCGTTGTATTCTTCACATTAATGCCTACAAGGTATCTTTTCGTACTAAATCGAGAATGCTTTACAACTTTGTAAATCACTTTTTTTACCTGTCTCGTTTCGTTTTCAAGATACAAATGCTAACTCCACAGTTTTCCACTAGGTGGCGCCATAGGTGGTTTCATTCAGTAGCGCATGGCTACTTTACTATACCTAGACACCACTTTTATGAATATAGCAGCAGCCGTTCCGAATTTTAGAGGGTGGTAAGGGACTTTAGTGGACATACTGTATATTTAGATTGTTTCACGCTTTTGAATTTTCTCTTTGAAAATTTGGTGAATAAAGAAATTTAGTTTTTTTAAGAATATCTTTATGTTAAAAACATAGGGTTATTTAATAATTAATTTACAATTTTTAAATGAAAATATTAAAAAATCAGTATTTTTCTCAGTTATTATAGATTTTTCTATTTAAGATTATTAAGGTAATAAAACCTGGAACCAGGGTGTACGTGTACCTTCCTGGGGCTTGAGCAACCGCCAGGCGCGTCGGCAGGTGGTAGATCGCCGAATGTCCTGTAGGAATGACAGGATAGCCTTGAATATAGAATCAGAGGCCGCGAACCAGCTCCCGTAAACCCTGGTGTTATGCGATCCGTGCCTAGGGCTAATTGGCACCGCGGTATTGGTGTCTTAACGGAGCCTCTAGTTGCCTGGCGAACTTCTAGAGTAATTTGCCTTGCCCAGTAACTCAGGCAATTCTGGGTGGACTTATATTACCTGAGCTTTTTAATTGTTATCTTGTGGCTGAAAAGACACAAGAAGTAACAAATCTTTCTGCATTTGCAGGTGAAACCTCTGAAGTAGACCTTGCTGAAAAAGACAAGGGAACTCAGAGGCAATCTTGTAAAAGGGCAGCAATGAATCCTTCACTTGAGGTAGAAATGACCTCCAAACCATCTTCTTCTGGTGAAAGTCAGGAAGCTATCCCTAGCATGACTGACTTTCTGACCAGATGGGACTGTTTCAGCAAGACCCTATCTGCTGGAAATGTCATACGCAAGAGGAAACGGCAGAGCATATCATTTACGAATGTGAGGCTCTTGCCCTCCCTAGATTAACTTCTTTAGGCATCATCCATACTAGAGAGTTACACCTAGACTCCATTAAAGGGTTATCGGACTTTAATAATAAAGTGGGTGACCCGAGCCCAATGACATACAAACCAAATTCTAAGAAGAAGAAGAAGGTAATAAAAGAAGCAAAATGATGCATTATTTGTATGCTTTACCAATATTTATCGAAGATAGAATTTTAATGTATAAAATAAAAGTTCATTGAACAAATATGCAAAAAAATATAAAATAATTATTATTTTTAGTTAAAATCATTAATAATTGTCAATTTACATTTACTGTGTATGATGCCAGTTTTATTAAAGTATGAGATAATTTTGGAACACATGCTATATATTCAATCACATACACATGGATAATAAAAATAACTGTCGTGAACTGAAAAAATAAATAATTGCTGGAATAAATTATTTATGGAATATGAATTCCATACTTTTGGTTGCCTTAGCTGGTAAAATCGTACTTTATTTTAAAAGTATTATGAGGTAGTATAACAATATTTTCTTATATATAAATGGTATTTCTTGCCACATAAAAGGAATCATTTATAATTTATTATGTGTGTGTGAGGAGATTTTTATTTTACTTTATCTTAATTTACCGAAAATTTATAATAATTGAAATTGAGAGTGTACTGTGCCTTTAGTTCTTTTCATATTGCTTCTTGTGATTGTAACTATCGAATTTTTGAATCCATTGTTGTAAAGTGTACGTTAAAAGAGAATCTTATTATAAAAATATTTAAAATAAAATACCTTAATAAGACTATATCACTACAGTGTATAAAAATGATTGAGCTATTTCAAACTCTTATTTTTAGTTCCCAGTGCTTTTACGAGGAAATACGTTTGAATTTCTCATTTTTTACTTTAAAAACTGAAACAACAAATATTATGTAACAGCATATATCAATTAAATTTATTTATGTACATTAATTTTCCCATATTTTAAATGAAAGCCCTTATTATAGTATGCTAAAAGCAATAAAAACGTCTTTTCTTTTCCCTAAAATTGCTGAAAAGATGCATTTATATTTCTGTGTCTTAGATTGTTTAAATACCAAACATGAATTTGTGGTAGTTTTCCCAGAAAAAAATTAACAAACCTTAGCTAGAAAACTTAAAATATATTTACTCATGTGTTGAGTGAACTGTGTTTAGTTTGATTTACTGATTAACAATGAAATTAGCAGTTTCTTTATTTCCTTGGAAATTTCACGTTTTAAAATGAAATTTCTTTTTTTAAATACGCAAGTTACTTATAAAATAAATATATGTTTATAATATAGTTAACAATCACATTCAGTGATTGTTTTTTAGCAACTCAGATTTTAAAGCATTTTTTTTGTAAACTAAGAATTTTAAATGTGTAGTTAAGGAAACTTTTTAAATGTTTAATAATTTCATTTATTCTAAGCATAAAAGGAAAATAACCAAAATTATTCCATGGTAATGATTCTTGAGGATTCTAGAGTGCCTATTACGTTAAAGAGATGAATCATTCTAAAAAAATAAGTGAATAATAAAACAAGCAACAAATATATAAAATATATTTCTCAAATCTAAGCCTTTGAGACTCTAATAAGTATTTTAACCATAAATATTTTTATACATTTAATAACATGACAGAATACATTCTTGAGAATCATTTTTACAGATATTTTTTGAAGGGGGAAGGAAGGGAACTTTTAACTGAATATTCAGTTCTATAAACTTCAGACCGACGGTTTTAAGTTTTGAAACTCATCTGCAATCTGGACACTTATAACTCTAAATTTTACTTTAAACTGTACTTCTCAACAAATTAGACCCGATATGCATGCTATTTGACAGAACTACCTCTCTGACTGTTTTGGTTACACAAATTTAATATTTCATGAAAATTCCCTAGAGAAGAAAATTATAAAGATCTTGTAACAAAAGACACATAAAAATAACTATTTTTGAATTTTTCCAATGTCCATTCTTAAATGATTTATTACTAGTGAAAAATGAGAAACTTCTAATTTATTGGAACGCCAGAGACTAAAGATGATGTAGCAAAAATCTTTTCTCAAAATTTGACAATTCCCTCTGTGGTTATTTTGAAAAAAAATGTAATTGCAGCATGAGTATCATCAAAAAAATCCTTAATACTTCTCGATATCAGTTTAATTGACTCGCATTAATAGACTTGCATTTAATTGACTCGCATATCATTGCACTCATTGTATGGCAGGCCGTTCATGTGCATTTATTTTCACAAGGTGTCAACCAATGTATTTGCACCGGCAAAGATGGTCAATACTTCCTACTTATCCAATATGTCAAGACAGTTTTGGAAAATAATATCCTTTGTTTTATAAATATTATTATTTAATGTAAGAGATTTTGAAAGTGAATTCGTGCCTACTGTTAAAGAGTGTGGAATAACCAATACTAATGATTTACTCTTCTAAAATATTCCTTTAAAATAATTTTGGCGCTGAAAGACAGGAAACCCTATATTATGAATAAGGGAAATCTTTGATCATTCTTTTAAAACTTAGATTAATATGATAATTTTTTCCAGAAATTGCTATATTGTTCACTAGATATTTGTGTTGAAGTGATAATGAATATCATAACTTAATTGTGCGCAAGTAATATCAAAATTATTTTATATTTCTGTAAAATTATCCTCCAAAACCTTCATTGCACAGCTTTGATTGGAAAGCGTTTGCTTCATTTGATCTTGAGAGGAAGTAGGAATTTGGGGTGTGGGGTTGTTTTTGATTTTACAAAACATTAGGAAAAGAGTTAGAAATCCTAAAATCAGCTTACAAATTTTCTCAGTATTAAAATTTAAGATTATTAAGCTATTTTTGTTAACTCTTATAAATAAAAAAACAACATACTTATTTTAGAATGGAGAAAATAGATATTATTTTTATTTTTAACTGCCAATATAATATTCTTGAATTTTGAATTTTTCATAAAATTGTTATTTTTTGCACAATCATTCGCTTGGGTTTGCACTGGAAAGGAAACGAGTTTTATTAGTGAACCGAAAAATATTAAAAAGCATTTGTATCGGAAATTCGTTTTCTAAATCTTAGCGAAATTCGGTTTTCTGTCAAAAATGAGTATCGAGTTATGAGCTCAGGTACCAAAATTCTTTATTCGAAGACAATCATCAATCTTTGAGAAAAGCAAATGAAACATGATTGGAAACTTTTGCGTCATTTCTCTTTCGCACATTTTCCTTGCTCATGTATTTTTTCCTTCTTAGACTTGACATTTTTACAGTTGACTGCACAAAACACAAGCAGTTGCTTGACAAATGCTAAAATATTTTGAAGTTTTATCGAAAAAAATTCCTTAAAGGACAGAAAGTTAAAGATATTTTGCGTAATAGATTTGGCAGACGGTATAGTTTAAATACATTCCATGGTGTGATTAAATCGTATTAAATTTTGTTCATTAGTTTGTTTTTGAGAAATTTAATATAAAATAATTAGCATTTTTAAAGCTCAAAAGTTATTTTTTTCAATTTGAGTAACATTTGTGATGACAGAAAGTACGCTTTGCTAAATTTATTTTTCTAGTCCATACACAAAATACGATAATGATATTTTTAATTGTATAAATTTATTTTTAAAAATACTTTTAAGCTTAAATGAAATAGCAATTTTTATTAAGAAATAACTGAAAATGTTAATTTTACTTTTTCTTAACTGAAATTTATAGAGAATTTTAACATATTCTCTCTCTCTCTCTCTCTCGTGAGAACATCAGTATATTTCCACATTTAACTCTGCTCATAGACTAACTATTATTAATAATAAATTAACATTTAATTAATAATAAAATATTCCTCACTTGCTTTTTAAGTTATTCATGTAGTTTTCTAATATTACTCAGTAGTAAAATTAGAAAACTACAAAATAAAGAAAATTCTAAAATTTATGCTTAAACTTTTATTAAAATTGTGTATGGTATTGCAGCCATATCCACTATTATTTTGGCGCATATCTATAACTGATTACACGCGCATTCAGGTAACCATTTTAAACTAATTATAGTATCAATCTAGTAATGAATCATGCATTTTGCCAAAAAATGTATGCTGTAATTTAATTTCAAGGCACAAATGTCCTTATAATACAGGATACCAAATTCTGAATTTTTTTGGCGATGAATAAATGTTGCCCTGATGACGTATTGTGACGTCTCGCCATGACGTAAATATTAATGTTGTAAAAATAGAATTTTCTTCATAATTATATAACGTCTATTCCAATTTTAATATAATTAAGAATAATTCAAAACGTTTAGAAGTGTATTTCAAAGAATAATTTACGCCATAATATAGGGAAAATGGAAATATTTTCCTCAGTTTCAGTTTTTTGCGCTGGAGAAAAATACTTTGATCAAATGAGTTGCATCTTTTGTTCTCGTGTTAAAATAAATTATTTGTGTATAAATCGTTCTGGCGTGAATATCAAGCGGGCTAAAATTACTTTAACTGAATTAAAATGTGTATAAATAATAATCTGGAATGAAATTTTGAAAATGTGCTTCATCATCAAAATATAATCTTTTATAACTACAGAAGAAAATTAAAAATGAAAATAAGTACTTTATTTATATAGATATTAACAAAGAAGCTTTCCCATTGCCTTTCACTCAAATACTGCACACACACACACATGTAAAATTCCATCAAAAATATCCCTAAACTTTGCCTTTAGCCACGAAAACAATTGAATTGTGAAGAAAATGGTTATATAAAAATATAAATGTAATAAATTTCTAATCAGAGATTCCTATTTTAGGAATTGGAGAAATTCTTTTTAAATTTATACATTGAAATTCAATTCTTCATTATTTAAATAATACTTCTAAGAGAAAATAAAAATTATGTTTAAGAAAACTTTGTAGAACGTTTTGACACATTTGAATTATCCATTTTAGTATTTTTTTTTCCATATTTTTAACGCAATGGTGGATTTCATTCATGAAATGCAATTTTTCGCAGGATTCGTGTGTTGGATATAGCCAAGGTACTTGAAATATTTGAAATGCTAAGGCTGTTGTTCCATGTCCCTTCAACATGAACAATTAGAGTCCGAGAAGCATGTGATGTGGAATGAACGCAGATAAACTGTGATGCCCATGATGCCGCCAAACTCAGGTGAGGCTATCACAAGATATCTTAAAAAAGCGTTATTAAATTGAAAACATAATATCCAAATTCGACATATATTATACCATTGAAAATGATCCTTTCTTTCACATAGTTTCAAGGTTTGTCAATGTCATAGTTATCGAATTCTATGTTACAACGAACATTATCAAATTAATCGTGCTGTTACTTGTTGTCTTGCAGATAACCTCAATTCTTATGCCCCAACACGCGACACAATGTTCACTGAGTCCATGCTTATCTTCTGCGCGTTGTTAGGGATAAGAAACTGCTAAGATTGATATTAGCACTCTGCGTGACTGCCCTAAACTTATCGATTCAAGATTCTGTAGACAGTCAATGCATTTCTACCGACGCAAGTTGCAATAAATACAAATGTAATCTTCCTAAGAAACAACTCAATCTCTAGTAAAGAGAAAAACATGTAGGTACGAATTTCTTTTCACCCGCGACATCACAAAAACCTTTCCCTTAGCAACAACGTTTAAGCGCACTTTGTCCTCGGGAAACCTACCGCACAATTTATTCGAAACACATTGTTGGCGTCACTACAGCCACCCATTTCACACGAATGCGTTCAAAATCTAATTTGCATGTCACAATCACACTTTCCTCCTGTTCAGTAAACTTGAAGAGTGCAGCATTTGCTTTTCTTAGTGTTGCAATTTTAACGGCCAGCAGTTTATGTATTCTAATTTTTGTCATTTGCTTCTGATTTTAATGTTTTCAAACGTGGCTGTTGAGATCCACCACTTTCAAGAATATATTTCGAATCATTCACGACATTTTATTACTTTTTATTAACCATATTGTGGTTGTTTTTTTTCGTTCCAGTAGAGGTCATGATTACGCCATTTCATTATAATTCTCTTTGGTTAAAATTTCCATAACGTCAGCTAAAGATTCAGCTTTTTCACACGTAATTAATTACATCATATTAAGACGGCGTGGTAAATCCAGCTTAATGAAGAATTTACTGCCTGCCCATCAAATCGGTAGCAAAAAGGTAAAAGACACCATGGAAGAGAGAAAAGCCATTTAGAAGCCATTAGAGAGTCCATTGTTTGAGAAGCCATTTTCCATTGATTCAAGTCATAAATACGTTGACAATCGAACATAAGAAAAAACAGTATGAAAAAGACAAGACAAAACCTCCACTTTATAGTTAGTTTAAATTGACACCAGGACGACTTAAAATTTAAAAAATTTCATTAGTTGATAGAATTCCAAATTAATAGTTTGTAAGCAGTCTCTTTTAAAACTAATGTCTTGTTGATGTCAACATTAAAAATTTTTTTTAATTTTAAATGTTGTGAAAATGGTAAAACTGCTACACGAAAATTTCCGAGGAATAAATTAGAAACTCTTCCCTACATTTATCAAACTTGTTATTTTCTTTCTAAGTTGTATCAGGTTTTTTTTTTTATTTCCATTAGAATGTATTTTATCACCCTGAAGCAATTTATATGGCTTATGTAAAGCGAAGTAAAAAAGAAGTAAGTTATATTCGTAAAGTTATATTCTTCTCATATTCTTAAAGATTTCATAGAAACAGCGATTTAGAAAAACTGCGGTGAAAAATGGATACCATCGCAACTTTTATTGAACACCAAAGGACGCTATATCCCGACGTAAAAAATTGCATTAAATATTGTTTTTCATATATTAAAGACGTACTGTATTCACTCATATCTTTTACAAAGTCTATATAATATTAGATTTTTCTTTTTGTGGGTTTAATAACCCATGACATCACTAATTTATTTTAGAAATAAATATTTGGGTGCAATATATTTTTATTCCTTCTTTCTTTCTTTCTGTATTGAAATTCCTATTTTAAAATTTCCATTTAAGATGATTGTAAATCACTAAAATTTCCTGTATTCCCAATTTTTTTTATTGAAAAATATAGGTTGCTAGTTGCTAGAAATATATTTTTGTTTTTCATTAGATTGATTGTTGATTTGTTAGGATAAAATACTGAATAATTGTAACAGAAAACAAAATACTGTGTAGTATATTGTTGGGTATGTGTCTTGTATCTCATTATATATTTATTTATTTTTATTTCACCATTAACACAATATACTGTTATTTATAATATAGCAAAATATATGACTTAGAATATATATATATATATATATGTATATACATATATATATGTACACATATATATATATATATATATATATATATATATATATATATATATATATATATATATATATATATATATATATATATATATATATATTGCTACACCAAAAGGAATGCAAATAACAGAACGATATTTATTGGACACATACATTATAGTGGAAAGAACAAGTGATTAGATTTACAGGAAATTAGGATGTATAGAACTTGAGAAATCAGTACCCAGAGCAGCCACCTCTGGTTGCAATAACAGCATTTATCCGCCTAAGCATGGAATCAAACAGAGATTATATGGCATGTACGGGGATCTCAGTCCATGCAGCTTCAACACTATGCCACAGTTCATCGACAGTAGTGGATAGAGAGTGATGGCGTGCCAATCGCTCGGCAAACATTGACCACACGTTCTCAATTGGTGACAGATGTTCAGAACAGTACGGGCAACATGCGGTCGTGCATTATCCTTTTGAAACAAAGCATTAGGGAGGCCTCGAAGATAGGGCAGAGCCACGGGCCTTAACACATCGGAAATGTAACGGTTGCTGTTCAAAGTGCCGGTAATGCGAGCATGACGTGATCGAGAGGTGTATCCAATGGCACCCCATACCATCACTCCAGCACATGGATCAGTATGGTGATGTTCAATGCAAGCTGGCAATGCGCGTTCTCCACGATGCCTCAAAACACGGATGCGGCCATCATGGTCCTGTATACAGAAACGAGATTCATCTGTAAAGATGGCATGATGCCATTCCCGCGTCCAGGTTCGTCGCTGATCACACCATTGAAAGCGCTCCTGCCTGTGACACAGCGTCAATGGTAGCCGAACCATGGCTTCCATGGTCGCCATGCTGACAATCCATGCTGCTGTAAACGTCGTCGAACTGTTCGAGCAGAAACTTGTTGCCTTGCAAATGACTCCATTTCTCGACTCAGGGTTCGTGACGTGGCTGTGCGATACCTTGTGACCATGCGGATAAGATGTCTGTCTTCTCTCCTGTTAGTGATGAGGGTTCGCTGAGATCCAACATGACGTTCCATATGATTGTCCTGAATCCATTGATTCCATATTCTGCTAACAGTCATGGGGTCTCTACCGACGCGAGCCGCAATATTGCGGTACGATAAACCGCAATCCCGGTATGCTATAATCCTTCCTCGATCAAAGTCAGACACGTGCTGATAGGCATTTCTTCTTCTTACACAAGGCATTACAACAACTTTCTTTGCCGAAAACAACGCTGAAATGGAGATTGAGTATGAGAAAACTTCTATCAAATCTCTGGTTTTAAACACATTGTAGATGTCGCTACTGTCGCGTGCTTTGTATGATTGCGCTGAAAATCTAATCATTTGCATATCACAGCAAGTTCTACCTGTCATGCAAATTTCATGTGTGTTGTGTGCCGCTTTCCTGGTGTAGCAATTTTAATGGCCAGTAGTGTATATATATAATCATTGTATTTTCAATTACCATTTTTCATTTCAATTTTATGTTAATTTATGTAACTTTATAACTGTTGATAAATGTTTTATAAAATAAGAAAGAAAAAAATTAAATATTTTATGCAATGAATATTTCTTTATTTTTAAATATCAATTTTTATCTTTAGCTGTTTCAAAGAACGGCGATGTTCTTCCGACAGAAATTTATGCAGTGTTTAGTAATAAATGCATTAAATGCATAAGGAAAACCTGTACCTTCTACTGTCCGGCTAGTGAGATTTTTACCGTTCTGTACCACAAAGGACGAAAGTGATAGCACCTTTAGCATGGAAAAACTCTCATCATGGTTTCTAAAGTGAACCTCGTAATTTAGAAGCAGGAACCAAACAGAACACTCTCAATACTTGGCCGGCCACCCCAGAAGTATCATTTCACATGGAGAGCATTGTGACCACAATATATTTCACGTACCCCAGCCACCTTTAATGGAAACCACAGATCTTAGGTTGGGATTCAAACTCATTGTCTTCCGATAACGAGAACGGTGGTTTTAACCAACCAGGCCATCACGTCTTGATATAGAAACAAATTCATATTATTTCTTCAAAAATTATATTTTTTTCTGCCACATATTGGATTTTTAAGAGTGTTAAGTATATAAGCATCCATCTTCTAGAAGTACAAACTTGTTACTGAGTTTATGGAAGAAAAGTAACTTTAAAACTTGCCAATAATGTTTTTTGTGATTTAATATGCATGAGCATTGCTGTAAAGATATTAACTTATTTAAATATTGAGAATATCCGAATTATTTAAGAAATTCTTTGATTGAAAGAGTGGGTTTTGATTTAAGCAAATTTGCATCGAAAGCTGATATTAAACTCATGAAAAAGAATTTAAAGTTTTCCCTAAGAATTTCTTAAAAAATACTTTAAAAAAACCGTTTTTTGTAAGAATTTTTAAAATGATTTATTAATAAAGTATAAACATCTATAATGAAATTACTTTTTATTTTTTGTTCCTGAAATTATCATCTTTTTTTGAGTTATTTGTAACTATTGAGAAAAACATATTTAAAAATTATTTATTGTATGAATTTATTACAAAATGTTAAGAGTCCTGTTTAACCAATATTAAGCTAATATTTTAACTTGATATTATAAACTGTATATAGGAAAACATTTTTCCCATTAGAACTGCAAAGCTATTATATTAATATTATCTAATTAAATAAAAATTAATTGAGTAAAGTTTAATTCATTTACCATCTATTTATTATAAATTAATGAAATAATTTAAGAAATCAATTATCTTTCACTTTCTTTTTTCTTTGAAGTATATTACATCGCTTGTTCGATAATGTATGATAAAGCAATCTATTTGCAAAGATAGCTATATTTAGTGTTATTAGAAAAGTCTTTTTAGACTTAAAATTGCTTCTATTAAAAAATCTTGACTATGAGTAACATTTCTGAAATTATAATTTTGATTGGCTGGAAAGTGACTCACATTATACTGGAACGATATGAATTTAAGCTAAAAGAAAGATTTATTTAAAAAAAATAAACTACAATTAATATCCTAAATACTTTCCTTATTACAGATATAAAACTAATTTTGAAAACCTACTATCACATTTCCTCAAATGATGTTTCCTTACTATTTCCTATTTCAATATTTCATGAAATTGAATAAAATTCATATTTTTAGAAAGGATATCATAAGATAAACTAACGAATTTAAGATTATTATGTGTAAAAAGACGGCATATATTTAATACTACAGCTATAAATTAATTTCTGAGCATTCAGATTTATAAGGATTATAAATCAAATACACACATTAACTATGCACTCGCTAAAAATATTATAAAATAGATCATATAACATTTGTTATAATTTTTAAAAAAATATTTTTGTTTCTATTTAGAGAGTTTATCAGTGTATTTATAGATGAATTAAAGTGACTTAACGCTAAGTTCAAATAAATTATTTTTTACGGAAACTCAATTTCCTCCTTGTACGTTATTACACATGTTATGTACATTATTACAGATATTTTCCCAAACGTTTTCAAAACTTCAATATCGGGAGGGACCAGATTTCAAGAGCTACTATTTTATTATTGAAAAAAATATGAATTTTCTTCTAAGCTTTCAGTATTGTTGCGGGCAACTCTTTCTTCCCGACTTCAAAGTAATATTTTTTTGTTTAAAAACCCTTTTCTCAGCGTTTCGAAACTTATAAAAAGCAGGAGAAAACTGTATATCCGGTGAATCAATATTTTGCTGATACATCATTTTCTTTTTATTGTAATTCATTTTTAGATCTACTAAATATTTTCAATTTCTAAAATTATCGGAAAAAAATAACTTTCCTTGCCGAAAATATTTTTTATATACCAATATTTCTTAAATATCAGTTTATTGTTACAGAAATCACATTTATTAATCTGCTAAGCTTTTTATAGTTATGAAAATAAGATACCAATATTGGTTAAAATGATGATTCCCTTCGAGGGATAAAGTTGGAATAATTGTAAAGTTGGAATAACCTCCTTAAAAGCTTAAAAATGCGTTACTTAGGAAGTTTAATTTTACAGCATTGTTTTTTTTATTTAAAAATATCATTTAATAATAATGATTTTATTTCTATATCCTTACAATATCACTAGCAAATAAAATGGTTGTTTATTTATTTTGTAAAGTTTATTTAGAATAAAAAAATGTTCGTAAAAGTAACTTTTGAAATAACAATAAATATTTGACATTTTAATGACGAATTTTAATGAAATCTCTTGAACTATTTTAAATGACGCACAGAAATGATTTAAATTGAAAATATTAATGTTTTTATTGCAACAAATATTAGAAAGATGCAATAGGCAACTATTATGTTAATATGAAGATCAGATTTTATGATATGCCTTTGAGAATTAGCTACATATCCCTATGTGAATAATTATAAATATTTCAAATTATATCAGATGTTAATCAAATTATATCAGTAATTATCTTTACATAAAAATCAGCACGAAACTTTTTAATTAAAAAGAATTTTCTAAATAAATAAAGCTGATGTTTCAATTGTAAACAACATTCAATTCAAAGTTTTTTAAAGGCTATCAAGGTTTTCTAAATGAGTTAAAATTTAATTAGAGAAATTCTTAAAACTCTGTCTTTTTTTAATAAAATTGTTTATTTAAAATTACACATTCCTTTATTTCATTAAAAACGAAAAACAATCAACATTATCCTGATTAAAATGTAAATTGAATATACCTATAATTTTACCATCTAACACAAAAATAACATCAAACACCAAATTTTTTACTTTATTTTATATACTGATTTACATTATTCATATATACTGAATGGTTTGCTCGATTATTTACGGTCAATTTTTTCGTTTACAATGCTAATTTTTTTGTAACACATAATTAAAGAGAACTGCAAATAACGGAGAAACGAAAATAGTTGTCAAATTTAACAAAGATTAATAGGCAAGATGATAATTGAATCCATAAACTGTACGTCCTATGACCATCACCCTAGCCATTTATATACCTGTCCGGTATTTAGAGATGTTCAAAATTTGAGAAAGGAGCTACGTGAGTTTGGTATTTTCAGATTTTTTTTATATTAGAAAGATATCGGAGGTTATGAAATTCATATTATTAAAGAAAGTAAATTTCACTCAAAATTATTCATTTAAATTTCACACAAATTAAACAGAATCACGTAAAAAACTAATTTATAATCTATATTGTATATAGATGTTATTTTCAAAAGATATAACAAAGTATAATATATTATACATTAATATTATAATATATTATACACAATTAGTATTTTTGAGGAAAAATTATATATATGATTTAAATCATATATATAATTTTGTCACATAAAATGTTAGGTCACTTTACATAGGTTCAAATATAAACGAACACACATTTTAAAAACAAAGTGAAAAGTATTAAATGTAATTATTTTATAAGACATTATAAATATGACTGTTTTATAAGATTGTGTTTTCGGTTCTATTTATTAGAAGCAATACTTCTCAACCTGACGGAAGCACTCGATATGATTAAGTATAAAATATTCAAATAATTTAAAAAATGCATATATATATATATATATATATATATATATATATATATATATATATATATATATATATATATATATATATATATATATATATATATATATATATATATATATAATTGTAATATAATTTATTGATACATTAATTAAAATAACTTATTGATCCTTTTTTGTTGAAATAGTCCTTCTAGGATGCATAAATGTTATTATTCTTTGATATCAACATATTTTAAGCTATGATAACATTAATTTAAAGAGGTAATACCCATCTCCGATGCTTGAAAATTCAGCTTAAGAAATTGAGTAATTTTTAACTCTTGACAAATGCCAAATTCGCACAGTTCATTAGTATTATTAAATAAATATTTTTCCTTTAACTGAGAGAAGTAAAATATAAAAGTATTTGTTCTAAATTCTTATTATCATTCTTCACCACTCAATATAAAACAAGTGTTGTTTCTCAGTTTAAATTTATATAAATTTTTGTTATAATATAAAGAATATTCCTGAAAGATAACTTAATTTCTTGATTATTCGCAGAATCACACGAATAAACATAAAACTAACACACACACACACACATATATATATATATATATATACATATATATATATATATATATATATATATATATATATATATATATATATATATATATATATATATATATATATATATATATATATATATATATATATATATATATATATATATATATATATATATATATATATATATTAGTTTCGTTTGCTCTTAAGATTCGCTGTATAAATGTTTTTGAAAGATGTTTTATAGATTCGACTTTTCAAAAATATTAGGCGAATAATTTTAGATTCTTTATTTTAAAATAATAGATTCGATTAATTTTTCTATACCAAGGGCATATTTTTGTATAATATTGTTTAATTGAATACATTGTTTTGGATTTATCATTTTATATCGTATTCTGGGAAGAATAAATATATTAAAGAGTCTTCAAGAACACATTATGTTTGAGGTTTAAGTAACATGTTAAACTTCTATATTAATAAAAATATTGACACTTGGGTTCGAAAAGTGAAAAAAAGCTCCAATCAATAAAATAGAGAATTTTTACAACTTAAAAGATTCTCCATACATCAATATTGTCGCAGAAAAGAAGATGGATAGGGGAGAACGTTTCCACTTTTTCACGAGAGAAGATTTATGGATCGTAATCTCTTTAGGTTTTTTAGTATAATTTTAAAGTGACGTATGATACAAAAAATATCTTCTAGGTGTAATAAATAGTTTATTTTCTTCCATTATCCTTCATTTATTTCAATAAGATATTTCATGCACCCTCTATCATGCGAAATTGTTTTAGTTTATTCATTCATTTTTGACGTTGAATATAGCAATTTTCTTTTTAGTAACAATTCTGCCAAATAATCAAATGTTTTATTATCGTCATTATATTCATTTTATCAAATGCATTGTATATATATATATATATATATATATATATATATATATATATATATATATATATATATATATATATATATATATATATAATATAATATAAAATTCTCGTGTCACAGTTTTCGTTGCCATACTCCTCCGAAACGGCTTGACCGATTTTGATGAAATTTTTTGTGCTTATCCGGTATCTATGAGAATCGGCCAACATCTATTTTTCATCCCCCTAAATGTTAGGGGTAGTACAACCCTAAATATTTTTTTTATTTGTTTTGGTTAGTTCTGTAAGTTCCTAATAGATGGCGGTTTAGCATCTAAGTTGCACAGGTATTCGGCAGATGGCGACGTGTTTATTTTTCTAGATTATACCATCTTCGAGAAAATTATCGTGCGCGCGCAAGCGCGTGGTTAAATATAGAATTTACATATATTTTCATGATGTATAATGATACTATAACAATTTTTCGTGAATCATTTTCATAATTATACTTTGTATTGTGTTATTATTGTGCAGTATTCAGTTTGAATATTTTTAATATTATAAATAGTAAAATAAAATTTTATTTATTACTGTTTTTCTCTACTAATTTTCATACCACCTCGAAAATATGTAAGTATTTCTTGATAGCCTTTTATTATTTTTTATTTTTATTTTATAATTTGATAATTATTAATTTATTCAGTAGAACATTTTGATCTAATTTATTTATTTAAATGATAAATTCTTTTAATTTTTTTTTATTTCAGTATAATGCCGCGGAAAAAATTTTTAGTTTTAATATAATTTAAAATTAAAATAATAATAGTTCGATGTCAATGTTATGTACCTCATTTATAACAATTTATTTTTAGATGTCTTTAATTTATATAGTATATTTTATAAGTAAGTCACTGATTACAAACTATAATTTAATATAAGATGAATAAAATGTAAATTCAGAAAGTATATGTTGATTTGTGCTTAATTTCAAAATTTCGATACATTACCTATTACTATTAAATTTTGGTGAAACGTTTTATTTTTAATCTCCTATGAATGAACCTATTCTAAATTTTTTTAGAAAATATTAATTTGATTGAACCCAAGAATTAGTAAAAAAAAATTGATTCAATGTATTTTAAAAACTCAGCCACTGCAACGCGTGGCTTGGTCAGCTTGTATCTATATATATATATATATATATATATATATATATATATATATATATATATATATATATATATATATATATATATATATATTAATGCATATGGTATGGAATAATGGTTGGGAATAAAAACTTCTCACATTAGGCTGATCATCCTACACGGACGCATGCTTCGCACCCTAGAAATACACGTATGCGCACAGAAGGCCTTGCCCTATCTATGGCCGTATCTATTTGTTTGCTCCTATCCGTTTAGAAAATGATAAACAACAAATAACAAAACTTAGAAATCATTTCTTTCATCATGAATACGAAATATAAAATCAAATTTTTTTTCAGAGTTTAAAACTATTTTAAAATATAAGGCTTAACAGGCAAGATTTCTTTGTTTAAATATTACAATATTATTATTTTATAATTTCCAAACTTATTTACTTCAATTTGTTTCTCCAAAAGCATATTCAAATGAAAATAACTTTTGAAATTCTCATTTTATATATATTTTTTTTCCTTTAGAAATTCAAAATCAAATACTATACACTTAATTATAAATTTCCCAATACATTTCGATGAAAAAATTTCCACTCGTTTTATTACTTTTATTCGAGTGTTATTTAACACGTCGCAAATAAAATTGTTTCAATACTGATATCTACATTATGTTTGTTTTTTCACATTAGAATTGATTGATATTGTAATAAAGTTATAGAATATTAGTTTAGAATATTTTTTATCTAAAGCGTGCACTGGGTGATTGACCCTTGGCCACAACGGCAAAATCTGGTACTCATTTCTCTTTACCCGGTGGCCACGTGTGAACAAAATCAAAGAGTCGAATAACATTACCTACGTCACTCCATCGCAAATCCATTTCTAGGGTGGACCACATTCATTCCTCAATTGAGAAGAAAAGGAAACACTTAAAGAGAGAAAGAATTTTCATTCCCGAACTATTCGGGATTTCATAGCTTAGGAGTTAGGAACGCTAACCATTTTGTTATAGGATGAGGAGACGAAGAGATTAAAATGAGATGCAGAGTGAGGGAATTAAAAATAAATTTGCAAAGGAGAATCGATGAAGTTATCTTCAGATTATGCTTGATGGCCATATTATTTAACTATACAGTTTTTTTCACTTGCTGGCTCTTCAAAATAGAGCAAATCTTTGCATGATTTGTTAGAAAACCAGAAGTATATATAATAAATATAATGTTTTAAGATATAAATTTAATTAAAATATGTGTTAATTTCGAATTATAAAGCAATTATTTTGATGATTGGTTACAAACATCATAGCTATAAAGAAAAATAAAAATCATTCTTTTGTATTTGGCAAACGTGAATTATTTGAGTTTCTTACGGAAGTGAGATAAGATTCATATTATTTACATCCTCCTTAAATATCTTAAAAAATCATTTCTTGAAATTTTAACCTTAATTTATGTTGAAACCGGACATTTTTATAAAGTAGAATACTAATTGAACCTACCATACATCAGCGGTATAAAATGAAGTTAAATTTTGTTTTGTTTTGACTTAAAAGTCAGTTCTCAGCATTCATATAGTGGAGAAATTATAGAAAAATAGTTATAACTTAATAAATTCTTATTTATTTTTTAATATTAAAAAATACAAAATGTATTGGTTGTACACTAATTTTATGGGCTTTATCTGCCGATTACATAAAAGAAGACTACGGCAATCTTCTATGATGATCAAATGACTTGAAAATGAGCAATCTTCTTCATATTCAAGTTACTCCATCATAAAACAAGAACGGGCAAGACAAGACATTTTTCCTTTGTTACTTCAGTTACATAAATATACAAATAAAAAACTGAAATAACTAATAGGTAGATACACCATTTCAGTAAATTAGATTGAATTTACTAAATTAAAAGTTCATTATGCCTTTTAGAGCCTTGAACACGTATATAATTCGAACTTTATATTTTTATTTTACACAGAATATGGTAAGCATATAAGTCTAAGAATGTTCTTTCCAATTTGACTAATGAACTAAAAATATAAAAAATCGTTTCATCAGACAGAGATTTTATTAGTAATTTTTGAATTTCAATAAGAGACAGTTCTGTTTACTTAGAAACAAAAGTGAATTTAACCTTTCATAAAATTTAAGCTTCTCTCTTTCTTTACATTTTCATTCTTGAATTATAAAATACATATTCATTCTAAAATTATGAAAATGTAACGTACTATCTGTGACAAAGCAAAATATGTGCTTTAAGCATCCTTTTACAAAAGTAAATATGCAAAGATTTCACAAGAGAAATTTGCATTTTTCTAACAAAAGAAACATTTCTCTATTTCATAGTTAGCAAATGCAAAGTACAACGTGAGTTGCGCTATTTTCTTGTCGAGAAATATATCTTCAATATTTCAGTTGTAATTTTAGGAAAATTTATTATTTTAGTTATTTTCTTAACAAGCTCTTTTCAATTGATAAGCTTTTCTCGGAAGCCACTTTCATATATATATAGAAGAGAAAAATAAAAATAATAAAGGAATACATGAGAAAACTTTTATTATTTGATGATTTTATAGTTAGATATATAAATCCTTGTCTAAATTATATGAAATATTACACTTTATGTATCTAAGCTGGTTTGTAAGTTCTAATATGAAATATTTTATAAAAAATAAATGCGTCGTTCACATTATTTGTTTAAAATATTTCACAGAATGTTTGCTAGTTTTGAATATGAAAGTTGATATCTGACAGCATTTGCATTAGGATTGCTGGAAAATATATTGTTTATGTTTTATTTAGCTTTTCTTTATTTCGTGCGAATTCTTATGAAATTTTAAAATAAATGCTCTAAACGTATTCAGTGGTAATATAGCCATGGAAAATGTTTGCGCTTTTCTTAGAACAGCTTTCAAAGAATTTCAAATCAATGGTAACATAAGTGATCCCTTTATTGTTTATTCTCAAGGTAACTAAAATAAAAAAATATTTTCACTTAAACAATAATATATTTATTTAAATACAATTAATGTACTTTAAATGTGCTGAAAATTATATAAAATGTGTATATTTTATCAATACTTCAGTGTAAAGTTAAATAAAAAGTTTGCAAAGAAAGTATTTGGAGTACATGTATTTTGCATTTTCAGGTTATGTCATTGTGTAATAGTTCAGTATCGAAAATTAACAAATTTATTAATTACTTTAACCTATGTGGTAAGATTATACGCAAAACTAATTCTTACTCTTATTTATTTTTAGGAAGAATTAGACTCAGTATTTTATAAATTTTAAAATATGGTTATATTAGTTTTTTATAATGGTAAAATATTTATAATTTATATGTTTACTTTTGCTCATGTCTAATCCACAATTTTATGCACACAAATTTCAAAAATAATTTTGTTTTGAAATTTGCATTTTTATTATATTCTATTGCTATTTTCATATAATATTACTTAATGTTTTATTCAATCAGTTTTCAAATTCATTAAAAGGATGAAAAATATTTTTCATTTATTGATAATACACATAATTTTTATTTAATTTGAAAATTCATCCTCGTATCAAAATTATCATGAATAACTATTTAATAACTGGATGTTATTCATTCCCAAATAGAAAATTACAATAATTGAAATTTTAAAATCAGGTATACAAAATATTTAGTTTCCTTAAAATTCCTTTCATATTTGTTTGAAAATGAGGGCAAACTAGTTTAGATTTGTAAAACTATTTTTATTGCCATATATATATCATATTCTTTCAAGTGCATGCCATAAAAATAAAGCTTTATTGAACCTTATGAATCATTTCTTTTATGAGTACCAAAACTTTTCTCTTTCTTAAAATACAAAGTTTGAAAAACTTGTCAAGTGATTCATGGTTTTCGTCCATTTTGTTATGACTGTAACGCGTTACATTTGTGTATTTCGATCGAGAAAGTTTGTCTAAGCGACATTTTTCTTGTCCACTACACGGAGTGAAAACCGTCTCCAAACTATTCGAAGAGTTTCTCCAGAATAGTAAATAGGAAAAGACTGATTGAAAAATCAATGTTGATGCTAAAAAAATTCTCTCCCCCATCCGAACATTTTTTTTTCTTTTTACGTATTTACTTTCCATCTAAGAGAGTGTAAAGCGTGCATTATGTAAACATATTTACATTTCGTGTGGGAATCCCAAACTCGATTTGTTTGCAAAGTTTCTGGTATTTTAAAATAAAAAAAGCAAAACCAAATAAAACTTACCATATTTTTATTTCTTTCAACTCAGATCATACGGAGAGTTTTTGAGTTAGCCTATAAATGAAAAAAGATATGTAATAATACATACTGAAAGAAGAATTGTTCCTGCTTTAATTGAAAATGCTTGCGTTCTTCAGTTTTCATTTAAAAGAAAATAATTCTGAAAATCGTAATAAATACTTTTTTCGCAAAAATGACATATTTGTTAAAACTGGTGAAATAAGCTATAAATAGGGTTGCCAGATTTCTGAAATGTTCAATCGAGGCACCAAAATAATTCCCCCTCCCCCAGCTTCGTAAATATTCAAGAACACAAACCCTTAGCGAATTTTTAGAGAGTTTTAGAGGCTAGTTTATGTACTATGAATAAATGGTTACTGAAAAGGAATCTATACTAGGGTAATAATAAATGATGGACATAAATATTTATTTTATTTCTGACACGTTATTATTAACGAATTATTTAAGTAAGAAGAAACATTTTGAACGAGGAATAAAAGTTTGAGATATATTTACACGTATACTTATCATTGTACAGGACTGTTTTCAGAAAGTCCTTTTTGATTTCAATCTTGCTGCAAAAATTTTCACAATCTAATCCTCTACTCCTTAGATTCTTTCATAAATCCACTTTCATTGTTCATAAACAAATACTCTCTTCTGGTGCTCATGTCCCAGATTAGTAGAAGCCGTATTCCACAGTCTTGATCAGATTGGGAGCTGCTATGTGATTATCCTTCAGGTGACTAAGCAACCTGAGCCATTTTTCTTCTCTTGAAATAATCGTATTTTTGGTAGACTCTTGCTTCACCTATTCCTAATTTTACTGCAAATAATGTTTATATATAAAGTTTATAAAGTATATATATATATATATATATATATATATATATATATATATATATATATATATATATATATATATATATATATATATATATATATATATATATATATATATATATATATATATATATATAATAGCATGAATAAGTAGTTTCAATTTAATAATGTTATACCTTATATATTATATGTTATACCTTGATGAAATCTAGTATTATCAAGGTATAGGGAATAATATATAGTTTTTATCAAGTACACACATATGCCGTTAATGTATAATATATTGATCCTTTAACTAAAAATCAGATTCATTTTATAATAATTTAAATTATTAAATTATTTGCATACAAATATCTGTACATAAAGTACGCAGATTACTATATTTTCCAAGCAAATGCTCGTATGTACTAATTCTGAACACTGCACGCATTTCTTTTGTCTAACTCAACAATTAATAAAATTTTATCTTTTTTGGTCACCTGAAAGAAAAGTAGAGTAGTAGATTCTTGGACACTCAATGCAGACTATAATTACGACATTACAGAAGACATCGTACTCAATTGGAAAATTTTGAATATGCTCCATTTAATTTCGGAAACTTGGACTCATGAGTCAAGAAAGTGATCTTCAACTTCACCATATTGCATACGAGTGGACTTATATGCTGTCAGCAAAGACTGTTGAAAGTAACTTATCAATGAAATGAAGGCTTTTAAAGTCCAAAGTAAGATCACATGATTGTAGTACAGGGCAGAACTGTCCCTACTTCATCACTGCCAGGTATTCTCGCTGCTTTTTTCCGGTTCTATACCACTCACAGACCCTTTCACTTTTATAAGGTTGTTTTATTATAAAACAAATTTTTAAGTCACCAGCTTTTAACCTGAGTTTATAACCATACTTGTCTTAAGAGATTATCGTACACGACGTGAAAAAAGTAGAAGGACACTCATATTTTATTAACTGTGCTTTATATTTTAGTGCAATTAATGTAAATTTTCTTTTTAACTTATTTAATAAGTTTTCTTTCTTTTATTTTCAGAGAATGAGTTTTATCTACCACAAAAGAAATATTATAAAATAGTACTCTGTGCAAAAAGTAGGTCACCTGCAAAAACATTCTCATTTTGAAATCTGTAGCAGTTTAGTATGTAAAGCATTGTTTTTTAAACTGTTTCCTTTATTATATTTATTTATAAGTTATATTTTGTTCAAAAAAATCCTAAACTTTTACAGTTAAAATGCCTCGAGGGAACCTTTAACTGAACTTCAAAAGGCCAAATTGTGGCATGTAAAGATTTGGTTTGGTTTGGGTTGTTTGTCACTCAACGGTCTTTTTTTACTTTTTTGCACACGAGAGCGAATTAGACCGGGACCAACGGCTTAAAGTAGATTCCAAACCACTACAAACATCCATGCCCGAGGTGGGATTCGAACCCACGAACTGTTGAACCGAAAGCAAGAGCACTAACCATTCGGCGTGGCATGTAAAGATGCTGGTAAAGGTGTATGAGAAATTGCAAGACACCTACACATCACTCCAAACGTTCTTTCTGATTTCTTGAAAATTCAAGTTTCAGAGGAAAACAAAGTCTGGCAGAACCAAAATATTGACACTACGTGATCAAAAGAAATCCTTAAAGTACTTCAAAAAAGCGTTGAAGCATTAGAAAAGCTCAAGACATATTTGGAATCACATATGTAACTGGAAGAACACTTTATTTCTATTTTAGAAGATAAGAAACCTTCATATTCAAGAAAAGAAAGCACCATAAGTGGAAATAAATTCACATTGAGAACCGGCTGCAGTAGGGTAAAGGACAGACATACCTTGATACTTCGATGGACTTCAGTTTTTTTTCTGATGAAAAGAATTTAAACAAAGATAGCACAGATGGTTATCAATATTATCGGCATCTTCTGAGTACATCAGAAAAAAACTTATTCTACCAGACAGGAGGAGGCAGTTTAATGGTTTCGATATCAGTCAGCTACGTTGGAAAGATCATCTAGTGTTTCTGAATGGAAGACAGAATCATGCAGTCAAATTTTAAATACACAAGTTCTTCTCTATTTCACTGAGCTAGACAGAAAAAATTGGATATTTCAACAATATAGAGTATCAATTCATACGGTCAACGGCATTAAAAATTACCTTGAAGCAAATAATGTTCGGGTTATGCTATGGCTTGCTAGAAGTATAGACTTCAGCATTGCTGAAAATATATGTTTCGTAATTGTTCGGCGTATTTACAGCGCTGGCAAGCAATACAAATCATGGATTAAACTTCAAGAAGCTTTGAATTGTGCTTGGGACAATGCTTGTCAAACCGAAATTCAAGATTTATAGGATTCCATTCTAAATGAAGTTTTTGAATGAAGCTGCTAATGAAGTTTTTGAAGTAATTAAAGCAAATGGCAGAAAAATTCCTTACTAGCAAGAATTTTATTTTAATTATTCAAAACTGTCCTTCTACTATTTTAACACATTATGTATTAGTTAAAACTAATTTTTAATTGTAATAAAGAAGAAATTTTTTATTTCATGTTACAGATATAAAATGTATCTACAATCATATAACTATATGTGTTGTAATAAAATTATTTTGAAAAAAAATTCAAGTCTTTTCTTTTAATTTAAAAAATACGAGTGCCCTTATACTTTTTTCATGTGGTATAGATTCCAATACATTGGCAGCACTTTGTGTTAAGTGACGAAGCCGGTTTTATTTTTAGGTAAAATGAATATCTTGAAGGACACATGTCTAGTTGTCTCAACTAACCTTTGCTTCACAGAGACATGCAGCCCTTATCCATCAATTTGATGTGTGAGAAAAAGTCTTATAACAACACAAGTAACATTACTTTATATATAATTTTAACAGAACAAATGTATAGTGGCAGTTGACATCACTCATTTCATAGCATTTATTTATGAGCCACTATTTTATTTAATATATAAATACCAATAACAAAGTTAAATCATTTAGCATTATAACAAAACGGAAGACATACTTTAAAATTGATATTCCTACTATTTTAAAATTAAGTTCGCAAAGTATTTGATGAATGAGTGCTGTCAGTCATTTTCAAAAGTAAAACAGTTCTAATTAGAATTTTCTATTTCTCCTTCCCTAGTGACTGCAACTCAACTTTTCTGCTGGAATCATAACAAGATAACTATATTCAAATTCTGGTATTTTGTTTCGTAAAAATAGAGAACTCCTTCCATACGGTTATATTTTTGGTAGGTTTCATGTGTAACGGAACATTGTGGGAAACACACACAGATTGAAAAATCAATGCTAATGGTGGAAAAGTTCTTGTGGTTAGTTCTCTCCTTTTCACACCTCATTCTCTCTCTTATAACTAACTTCTCTTCTTCTTAATATCTATATCTATATGACAGAATTTGCAAACATTTATCCTTCTGAAGAGTATCGAACTTTCGATAAAAATAGAAATATATTTATTTAATAAAAATAAGGAAACAACAAGGCGTTACTTTTCTTATTGTAATTAAATGGAAAATGAAATAACTTGTTTAATTTGTAATACGTATGAATAAAATTTCTTTCTTTCACACACAAACACACACACACACATATATATAAATATGAAAATATCAGTACAATTTTCCAATTTTAAAAAATGATCATACTATAAATTAAAAACGTGTTAGGAGTCCTTTTTTGTAAATATATATTATTAAAAAAAATTAGGGACCATTATGCCCTCAATATATCTATTACTAATTAATTGCTTGTGAAATCAATTTAAAAAAAATTATAAAAATTTCAAGCTATAAAAACAAACAGTTAAAATATATTAATATACTTTGACCATAAAATAAAAAAGAATAAGCAAGTATAATGCAACAGCAATTACTAAACATTCAAGTATTTAAAAATAAATAGATGTATATATATTAATTATATATATATTGAAAATTATAATCTAGTAATTAATATATAATCATGTATTTGTACGCTTGCAAATTACATATCTCGACAGTGAAAATCCAACACTAAGAAGGAGCGGCCAGAAAGAAACGAAACTCAGACTACAGAATGAAAGAAAAAGAAACGAACAATAAGTGAATCTGTATTTCAAAATGATATGCATAGTACACAGCGAGAACAAGGTTGGTCAGTAAACTGTAGGACACCGTGGACGGTGATACACAAAGAAACATGTCTATGCACTAAGTCAATGAGAGTACGGATGGCTTCCTGAAGAATGGCCAACTATTTGCCAAAGTGCGTTTTCTGAAGGAGTCAGTGGTAGGGTCTGCAAATGGCGTCCTATCATATCTTAAATGTGTTCGATTGGTGAGAAATCTGGCAATAACGGTGGCTAGGGAAGCAGCTGTACACCTTGCAGGGCATGTCAGTTGATGCCAGCAATGCGCAATCGGGTGTTATTTTGCTGATAAATAGCACTGGGTATGCCCTGAAGGCAGAGGAGTATTACCGGTCTCAGCATATCATCAACGCCACGTTCTGCATATCATAACGCCGTGAGGTTTTAATGGATCAGTGGCATCACGCCGTTTCCCATTAAGATCAGCAAAATGAAGCATAATTTTCCGTGGGCAATGGTTGGGAGAGTGACCACTTACTCTCCTCCACTGGGTTGCAGGAGGTCCGTGGGTCGGGGAAGTGTCCACCTTAAAATGTGACCTCCAAAGTCCTTCCACTGATGTTGCGTAGATGTGGAGAGGAGGGTGTCAGCTCAGGTGAGTTCTCATCATCTGACCGTGGCTCAAAATGACAACGAGGCATTTGGTGATGGGCGAGTATTCAAAACCCGTTAACCTAAGGGTACAGTCCGGGCTTGAGTACACCCCTATGTATGTATGTCATAGTGCCGTGATTGAGAACCAGTGGTGACCTGAAATCGTACTCAAGGGCACTTCAAAACATGATGCCGCTTGGTCGTTTGGTAGGACGTTCCACAATTACTGAAGGATTGAGCCTTCGTGTGCGTTGACTCTACGCTCGTAAGCGAAGATTACCATTGAAGAAGCAGATGTGTGACTCATGTGAGAAGCGCACATGTTAAGAACAATGTGCGAGTTAAAGTTTCTTTCTATTCGACGTCCTTCAAATGATGGATCGTTACTAAGAGAGAATTATGCTAGAGCTCAAATGTCATCTTCGTAACTTAATCATGGTTTAATATGACAAGCTGGTTTACTATATTATAAACCTTCAACCGAGAAGAGAAATAGGTAGTTGTAAATATATAACCTGTAATATTGTAATTTACAAATTACAAATGCATGTTGAAATATTAACAATGGGGACATAAGACGTGTTCTCCTTTTGGAAAACATTTAAACCAGCACTCTCAGAACACTATTAGAAACAGTGATGTAAGGACAGAAGAAACGGTCATGAAGTCAAATTATTCAAGTTAAAATGGATTCTATAAGCTTTGATGAGTCAGTTGCTCTGTTTAATTGGATTGCCTTTAATCATAGGCTGGATGGTATAAATATGAGTTTAGGGAAGTTCTAAAGAGATGCAATTTTAATTCTCATTAAATTAAAATCTGGCACAGATTCTGTATAATTCCTTTGCCTCATTTTTAAATTGAATGAAATATTAATCAGAGTTCACTGTTTTTCTGATGACCTGGACCTCTTATTACGTCGGAAAAAAGTATTAAAGGCATTCAATAATATTCTATTTTGACAATCAGAGCTTACATATGTAAACATTACGTCATCTTGTCGATCTATTTTAAACCTAAAACATTTTAAAATACACAAAAAATGTTTATACAGCAACTGTATCCAAAACTTTTTGATCAATATTTAAAATTAAAGTTTGTTGCTGTATGTTGTCTCGTCATATTCATAGATAAATGAATGCATTAAGTTTCTTTTAAACAGCTAAATATTTTCATCTGACATCAAGATCTCTTGGATAGATAACAATAAAAAATGTATATTGAAAATATCGCATCACATGAAATAATATTAAAGGTTGATTAAAGTTTTCAAATAAAATACTTTTCTCCAGTAGCTATTTTATTTATGTTTTGTTCAACGATTATAATTTGAATAAGTGCAAATATATTTCCAAAATTTAAAAATTTCTTCTTGTGATTAATTTTTGAAATATATTTATGATGTGATTTCGAAAAAATATTTGTTTCATTTCGACAAAATGATCAAAATACATATTTTCCGTACATGAATACGAATGCGGATAGTACAGCAAAAGGGGAAAAAATGAGTCATATCTAATGGATTCATCAGTATAATTCTTTTCGTGTAATTTAGAGAAATGGCAGTGTAATAAGGAAATCCCAGACGAACATTTTCCTCTAAGGGCCTAATAACATTTTGAGAAAGGTTTCCGAGTTAGATGAAAGGAAATAAAGTATTTTAGGTTTGAAATCTCGCTAAAAAATTACCAGAAATGGCTGCTTAATTCCCATTAAGAGGGTACCACTAAACGTAATTACTTTACATGCGCATATATTTATATTAGTATATTAGGGAAGGGTGCTTCTTCGGGTAAATATAATGAGAACATAATTTCCAGTTACGGAAATTTAAATACATTTCAGTAATATCCATGTTTAGGGAATAACTGTCTACTGTTAAACTATGACATCGTAAAATGCTGTAGCTTAATAGATACAGTTAGTGTTAAAGAACTTCGGAACAATGCCATCATTTTGGGGAATTATATATATGGACGAATAATATCCGTTCAAAATCATTAAACATTGAAGAATATTATCCAAAAATGAAAAATAATGAACTCCAAATACATTCAATCAGAAAAATAAAAATTTTATGCTTGTATTGATACCCATGAAAAATTAAGCTCAAAATATTCATCTTTGTTGCAAATCATGAAAAAAAGGTGGCATATTAAAAAATATTTTACACACAGGGTGCTTATATATATATATATATATATATATATATATATATATATATATAGATAGATAGATAGATAGATAGATAGATAGATAGATAGATAGATAGATAGATAGATATAGATACATACATATATTCGAAAAATCTAGTTCTATAAATCATATATATTATAGATAAAATACCTATACACTATACAATGGAAATGAGAAATCAAACATATATTATACAGATACCAAAAATATCTACATTATAAGGGTAACAAATATAAGTACCATATAATTTAGTATCTATGTACATCAATGTACACATAAAAATTTAGATATTACTTTTGTTAACTGTAAATTTCATTTACAAATTTAAGTTTATACACTACATACATAAACACACGCCCACATTCATATATAAAATTATCACTTCATTTCTAATTAATACACAAAATTTCAAGCTGTCTGGTTTTACTAGTTAAAAATGCGTATTCAATATGATTAGAAACTCGATTAGATCGAACTAGCTTCCATTAGGTAATAAAAATAATTTTTCATAAGAATTTCTCGGTTACACATTAATGCAGTTTGACAAAAAAAATTCATACTTGAGTGCATGTATTTTCTGTCTTTTATATGTGTGCATGCATTTGAAAGAATTACGCAAGTTATCCTCACTCAAAAAGCAGTTTCATGTAAGCGGATCTCAAATCGCATGTACACACATAGCTTTCTCTTCTTTTCACGTCATTCTTTTTCTTTCCACATATATAATTATTTCACACTATCATGGCCACATATTGACACAACACTACTACGCAGAAAGGGAAGAACACTCACATCAGTGGCCATCATTTTCTTCGGATTATGCTGTAGCAGAGGTTTATTTATTTTTATTTCCGTACACTTCGGTTGAAATAAATGTATCCTACTCGCTCGTAGAAGAAATACTAAACAAAGAGGATAAAGGAAAAAACTTTCCGCTTGTGAGTAATTATCGAAAACCGATTGGAGCTTCAGATAATAATAAAAAAACGAAGCCCAGATGGTAGAAAAAGAAGAAAAATCCAAATAAACAGAGCTAAAAGTTCAATTTATTCTCCATTTCAGAACTTACGCCCACAGTTCATACGATCTTCGAAAAGGAATGGCCACCTATTATGGTACAAGATATAATGATCTTGATTGTTAAGGTGTTCCCTGCCGGAAATTGTGCCTTTGTTTGTCTTTTTCATTCCGTAAGGCAATGAGAATTATTGGAAAAATATTATTCATTCATTTCGTTTTCGCAGAAAACGATCGAAGAATTTCCGTAAAGATCTCAGTGACAACTCTTTCCCGGATGCATGTATTCGTATTGGTCAATAAATAAAGAGAAGTTTCCTTTCAATATTTTGTTTTTATTCTGATATTTCATTCATTTTAAATTTTTATTTCATTTTTATGCAACCAATTCGGATAAAAGGAAATAAAAAGAAATTTCTAACTATATGAATTGAACTGGGGATTTGTAAATTGAATTATAGGAGCATTTCAGAGCATTTTTATTGCATATTGCCTTGTGTGACATGTTTGTATTTACATTGTTATTTTTAAAACGGGATGAACGAGGAAGCAAAGTTTTCTAATCAATGAATATTTTTGTTTGGATATGACTGTTTTCTTATTTATTTGTTTTTAATAACGTGTACGAGACATATCAATATTTTAAATAATGGGATGAGGAAAATTCTTAAATATATAAAGTAGAAAATCTTAAATTTATAGATTTAAATTTTGATTATATATTTAAATGAAGATAATCGTTTTTAAACACTATAATTTTATCTCGAAATCTTAATTTTGTTTGCTTAAGTTGTGAATATGTTATTAGTATTTTTTTTAGGAATAGCGAAACGAAATAAGTAATTATAAATTATAATTTAAAATTATTTGTAATTATTATTAAAATAAAGCATTAATAATTTTGAAAAAACTTAAAATTAATAATTATTCTTTAAAATTGGAATTAGTTTTGAATTGTTATTTAAAATGAGGGACATACAATTGTGTATTTTAAATTTTGTGTTGTATTATTAGGAAATATAATTATATTTTAATGAGATTATTCGACAAAAATGAATGACAAAGTTGAATCTTGTTTAATCTAATATTCCCTATTTCTTCATCTAGATCAGGGCTTCTTAAACCATGGGTCGCGACCCCATTTGGGGTCGCGTAGCAAAAATTCTTGTGTCGCGAGAGATAAAAATACAATTTAACAGAAAATGTTTTTTAACTTGTAAAATTATTGTTATAAAGATAAAATAACAATTGTCGTAGATAAATATATCATAAAATCTTCTAGTTCGGAAAGATTGTTTGTACCTCGCATTTCTATTAAGAGTATTATAATACTCTTAATAGAAATGCAGGTACAAACCGAAATGATCCTGAGAAATATTATCAACAAAATTTCTAGGTATTATTGCTGAAGAAACTATATAAACATTTCGTTTTATTCTCATTTAGCAATTGTTTGATTGTGAACGAAGTGTATGTTATTCCGAATTTGTCAGTTTAAAATTTTTTTTCCATTTATACTCGTATAGTTGGATCTACCACCAGCCAGTTAATTGAATTTATATTTTTATCAGTGAAAGTAGTAGTGTTAAGAAAATACAAGTTGCTAAGGCATTTAACGATTTGTTTTAAGTTTATTATTGTGTTATTAATAAATAGCTTTAAATATTTCACAAGTTAGTTAATTTTAGATTTTTGTATGTTTCAAAACGAATTCTAAACTTATATATCTCTATATGTATATGTATATTGTTACCTAATAAATAAATCATCAAAAATATTAATTTATTTTTCTTTCATATTTGTATGGGGTCGTCAAGAAACTCGCAATCATAAATGGGGTCGTGAATTACAAAAGTTTAAGAAGCCCTGATCTAGATGCACAAACAGTTCAAAAAAGTTAATTGTTTCTGCATATAGATGAGAAAATACTAGATGCATCATCACAGTATTCCAACTGTGTTACACATTATGATTTACTTAATTTTTCTGAAAATATGCATTAATGAAGTAAGCATATGAAAGTAATTAGTACAGTCAACTAGTTCATGATCATTAGCCGAAATATTTTGTCACAAAATACGAAAGCAAGAAGGCATACCTTTTTATTAAGCAATAGATATTTGTCACGTGAAAGATAGTTATGCAGACAGGTTAGTTTATTGTTCTCTCTCGTCATGTTTTGCTCATGAATGTTGGTTCAACATAGATCTATGATTTAAAATTACTTATAAATCAATATTAACATTTACAACAAAGGTATAAGTCGATTCCATAGACTGGATGTGTTTATCGTTCTGCCCTGGCCAGCAAACTCACCTGACTTAAATCCAATCGAGAATTTGTAAGACAAACTTGATCGAGTTGATCGTGGCAAGGACCCTCGTCCGCGCAATTTAGCGCAGCTGGCCACCGCGCTGGAGTCATCATAGCTCAACTTCCCACCGAACACCCTCAAAAACCTATAAATGACTCCTCTTCCTGCAGGTTTCGCAGCCATCTGGTCTGCGAAAGGTGGCTGTTCTGGTTTTTGACAGGTGGTCACATTTATGTGGTGGGTCTGCGTATATTCATCTTAGCAAACTATTTATTATAAAAACTTGCGAGAGAGACATTGTTAGCGTTTAAATTATAATTCTCAGATATGAAATGAAAGTTGCAGTTAATGAGAGATGAAAAAACAAGATTATAATTCAATGAAAATTTCATTCACTTGTTAGAATCTTGCGTGCTACAAATAATGAAAAATAGTTATGGTCGGAAAAAAATTTTGTTGTCTAATTTGAGCTTTTCCATTTACTAAATATTTCTAAAATCTTTAGAGTTTTTCCAGAAAAATTATAGATTCCATTTACATAACAATACAGTTAAAGAGAGATTAGATTTCAACTGTTCTTTGACCGTGGCATGAGCAATAAACTCTTATAAAAAACGGATGAACAATTTCTCGTAATTTTGACACTTAACTCTTTCTTTTTACCTTCAAGTCACATGTTTTTTTTTTTGAAGAGTTTAATTGGAAAAATTATTTGTAGTCCATTCAAGACAGAGCAATTTTAAGCTTTGATTTGAAACTTTTATTGCTTCTTATAACTTTTTGCACACTGCTCATCTTTGAGCATGAGTCATGACATATAATTTTTATACTGCTTTATTAAGACTACATTTAGTATTTGTATTTTTTTTATCAAAAGCTGTTTCTTAGTTTTAAGGGGATTACAAATATAAAATTTAGGAAGTATTTTCTCACACATAGTTTTCCAAGTAAAAGTTTAGTTCAATAAATATATTCTGTCATTAATGTTCAGTACATTTATTATCCAGTTTAATGAAAAAGAAATGTTTAATTCTAAAATAAATAATTATTTCCAATTGCGAGCTAGAAAATAGCTATTTATATCATTGGGATAACATGTGTGCATTTGATTGTCAAAAGAGTTAAAGCTATACGTGGAAATATTAAAATTATATCTCTTTGCATTAAGTAAGGCTCACATTTATCGTTTTTACTGCGGTGCGTTAAAATGCTAGCAATAAAACGCCTTAAAATCTTGACTGACTGCCTGTTTCTTAAAGTTTCAAACTTTTTCATTCAAAATATCTTAGGCACGTGCTGTTTTCTTCAAACATAAATGAATACCCATTAAAATTAAATTTTTTAATGGAGCTTTATATCTTTATTCACTACTAGAAAGAAATGGGATACGACTATAAAAAGAGCGTTTGCGTGCGGTTGCAGAGAAATTCAAGCATGTTTCTATGTACATATAATTCCTCATTTAAAACTTGATATTAACTCTGCCTTGTTTTTCTAGAGATATCAGTCCCACAACGAATAGCTAAGTTAATGTGTTAGTGTTTCTTAAGCCCCATTTAGAGTCTTATAATTAATTGTACTCATTGTTATAGAAATCAATCTATCAATGAATATGTGAAATAACGTTTATAATTCTTAAGCTACACTTAATTGTGCTATTATGTGTCATTTTGATGCTTTAAAAATAAACTGAATTTTTATCAGGATTGTTATACAAAAAATTTCAAATTATTAACAACTTATTCTTATTTTATAATCATTTGCAACTAAAAGCCTTAATTGAAAACAATATTGAAATTGTTATTGGCCTGCTTTAAGAAATATAATTTATTTAATTACGGAAACTGAGGTTTTTATTTAGGAAGAGATATTCCTTATGGATTATTTCTATATGTCTATTGAGTAATTCATGCCATAATATTAACCTTTACAGCTGAATAATTTGTAAATAAAAGATTTTAAATATCATATTCTGTTAAATCATAATGTTAACATTAAAATAACTAATCTAAAATCTCCTAACGAAAAATTTAAAATTTAAATATAATAGAGCATTTATTGTATGAAATTAAATAATAATATGCAAACAAAAACATAAAAATAAATAAAAAGCATACCATAAATGATTGCATAACTTCAATTAAGTACATTTAAGAGAAATTTGCTAGAAAAATTATTTATTCAATGCATTTTATGAATTAAAAATCTTTATCAAATTACCAACGTGGTGAAATATGAAAGCAATTTCCCTTTTGTTTCGAAAACAATCGAATGATAACATTTTTATAAAAAATTTAAATCGTTTTATTTTTAATCAGTTTCAAAAATTATGTATCCTTTGTTTTAAAGTTCATGAGAAATATATATATATATATATATATATATATATATATATATATATATATATATATATATATATATAGAGAGAGAGAGAGAGAGAGAGAGAGAGAGAGAGAGAGAGAGAGAGAAAGAGAGAAAGAGAGAGAGAGAGAGTTCTAATTTTCTCATTTACAGATTTATTCCTTTCATCTTTACAAAAATTTCATCTAAAAACGTTAGTTTTGGAACATAGTATTGGAAATATGCCCTCTACGTTAGAAAGATAGTGGAATTTAGTCAAATAAAAGAAAATTTACATCACTAAATATTAAATTTGAAAGCTAACTTTACCGCAGGTGGCAATAACTTAGACATCTAAAAAAAATCACCGTAGATGAAATAGCAAAGAAAACCAAAAAAAAAACACTGACGATTTATGACTTGTTCTGTAAAAAACATTTCCTACTACCATGAAAGAAAATATTATATGAAGTAATCTTATAAAGGTGAAAGAATATGCCACAGCTTGCATGCTATTTTGTGACTTGTCGAGTCTTAAATAAGTTATTAGTCTATTAGTTTTTATGTGCCCCAAAAGAGCTCCTTTTTCAGCACTTAGCAACACGTGAAAGGGTTATTGAATCTTTTTCCATCCATACTAATTTAACTGAATGGATTTTTCCTTCTTTTAAAATCCTATTTACAGATCGACTCATTTTCTTAATGTATTTGCGAATAGCATAATTTATTGGGTGCATATGTATTTAACAAATATGTGCGTATGTGTATTTAATTGGGAAATATTTGATTTTTTCAGAAATTTTATAAAATATTATTCTATACAACATTTCTAAAAGTCATAAAACATAAAGGATTACTTATTTCAAACATATGTCAAATAGAAATAATTACGCTATTACTTGCACAAGTTTATTGTAAAATATTTTTAAAAAACTGTATCTACATTTGTAAGTATAAGATAAAAATTCAGAAGTTATTTTGATGACCTCAATGTATTTCCTTTAAAATGCTCAAAATATAAAGTATATAATTCTCATATTTTATATATCGGCAAAAAATTTTCATAGATATTTCTCTTCAAATATAGCTTAATTTTTCAATATAGTTTAATTCACATTTTTAATTAAGATCTTAGAACAAAACATCAAATAATTTTACACTACGAATATGTAAAAAGTATGAATTAATCATATTTATCATTTTTAAGCCATACAAACTCTTCGTGCTATATTTTCCTATCATCGCGATTGCATTACATTGGAAATATATGCATTATGATTTATAGTAAAAATTGCTAAACATAGAGAGATATTGAACATAGATATATAAATATAATGTTTTTAATAATATTATATCTAAAGCAAAATTGTTTTAGAGCTAATAACTAAATGGACGAAACTGCTTAAAAAATAAGCAGTTTCTAATAAGAAAAAATTGTCTCTGTATCCTGCAAAATTTTATGCTTACATTAAATTACTAAAGTAATTTGATTTAAATACATTTTTATTTAAATAAACATTGAAACGAAAACAAATAAACCAATCACGTAACCAGAACAATTCTCACAAAATTAGAAATGTTGCAAAACGAATATATTTTGATATTTGCAAGTTCAATTATTATAACATAAGATTCCTCATGGCTCAAATTTATATTTTAAGAGAATTATGAATAGTGAACAAGCGTTTTGAATACAACATAAAATAGAAATGGATACAGTTTGAAACTGTCTTAAATAATCGTAAGTAAAGAATTAAATAGTTAATATATACCCAATATAGTATGCATTTATAGCACGATATTAGTTTTGTTAGTTATGCACAGTATAACGATAGTAAACATTTCCATCATTTTAAAGTTCAGTGGAAATAAATTCGATGCTCTGTAAAAATGTATAAAATCTACATTTTGTTCTGCGTCATATAGAATCCATGCAACTGAATCAAGTGAAATTGGTGCTTGATTTCATTGGAAATTTAAATATATTTTGTTAAAAACATGGATAAACAGTTCCTTTTCTAATATTTGCATACTATTCAAAGAAATAAAAAGAATATGAAAAATTCTACATATGATTTTTGTGCTCCGATAGAAACATAAGGAAAGAATCTTTATTTTGAAGTGTATAATAGAATCTATTTGCAGTCATGCAACCAAACAACCTACCCCTTGATTGTATTTGGCAATAAGGATTCCATTTTTGAAAAGTTTCGTTTCACATTCTTGAAAGAAAAATTCAATTCTGTCAGCAATTCTCTCTAAAAGTGCCACATTTCTAAAATCAAGTTCTTATTGTTTCCCTAAATTTCCAAAACATTTTCTAAAAAGCAACCTTTTGCATTTTTAAGAAAACAGATTTGGTTTAGTTGACTCGCTTATTTTTTTTCCTTATTTTACAAACATATGCATACAAGTGAGAAAATTTAAATTAGTTTTATTATACTACCAAGAAAAAAAAACATACCTGTCAATGAAAGCTTATCCTTAGTTCCAACTTCACCAGAAGAATTTAACTGTCGTTGAATAAATGTAGTGTATTACTGCTACTGATATAACACAGAAGAGTGTCAAATTTTTGCCATAACAACTCAAAACCATACAAAAAACTACAAATGAAAGAAATACATGATAAAAAAATGGAAAAGTAATCAAACACAAAGATATGACTATTGAACATAAATTTGATAAGAAATATTGTTGGCAAAATATAAAAGCAAAATCGAAACAATTTTTAATTGAAATTTAAATCATAATAGATTCGAATTTAAAATAATTAACACACATACGCACACACAATTGAATTAACAAGTAAAAAAAATAAAGTGAAAACCATAAGTAAACTAGTAATGCATTTATATAAAAAATAACCGGAGATAACAGAAAAGTAAAAAGCCTAATTTAAGAGAGTAAGCTTGCCCACTAAATAGCATTTTAAAACTTCTTAAAAACATTCAAGAAAAATTTAAGCCTTCTGCATTTTTTAACCAAGCTTTTTACTTAACTTTTATATGCAAAGCTCTTTGACAAATGGTGCTTAATGAAATTTTCTGGGAAATCATCACGCGTAAGTAGGTTGATTTAAACCTATCTTCATTTTTCTATTTGTATGGTTAAATATTTTAATTTTATGGTTAACAGAGTTTTTGTGATAGTTCCATTTTTATAAATTTTTATGCTGGTTGAATTATTAACATTTGTGCGCATTTTTACTTGCTATTAATTTTGTCTTCAATAAAGATATTCTATTTGTGTAATGTAATTTATCTACTAAACTCCGTGGCACATGAACCCATGTGGGCCAAGGCCTTCAGTGCCTATAACTGTTTTCGTGACCGAGGGACCTGGAGTGCGAAGCATATGTTCCAGTTAGGTAGTCAGCCTAATTAGTACACTCCAGTGCTTAGTACCAAAGCATTCTTTTGATACTTAGTTTATCAACCCACTGAAGGGATAGAAGTCGACCTTGTCCAGCCTGAGGATCGAACCTGTGTGTAAACTAAGCCACCGAGCTTTACAATACACACACACACACACACACATATATATACTATATATATATATATATATATATATATATATATATATATATATATATATATATATATATATATATATATATATATATATATATATATATATATATATATATATATATATATATATATATACAATTATATAAAAATGCATGCCTAATCTATGAATATATAGGATTAAATATAATGCATATGTGTGTGTAATATACTGTATATAATAAATTGTTGCAACTAATTTTATTTTGAAAATATGAATAAAAAATACCAGAAAAAAATCAACTATTGATTGTCCCAAAAAGTTGCACAAATTTGCAGTACATTAAATGTAAATTATATTTTATACGTTTAGATCAATACTCAATGATTTGGCATGATGTCTTTGAAACAAGCATGGAATGATTCAGGCTGGAGGGTTGAGCATTATGATCTGGAGAATGTTTTCCTGTCATTCTCTGGATTTCTTTATCATAGTGGAAGCCACGACGGTTCGATACCAGTACGCATCTTTCCTTACGCGCAAAGTCCAACCCTATACGGACATTACTTTTCCTCTGAATGATGACATCTACCACCTGGGCAATGCGAGGTGCCAAACAGGGGACAGTGCAAGTGCGTATTTTGAAGGGCACTGGGATGAATTTACCGTTCTCCCTGATTAAAGTCAATCAAGAATCTGCAGGAGCTTCTCGATAGGGCTATTTGCGGTAAGGACCCTCAACCACGTAATCTGGATCAGCTGGCCACGATACTGGAGACGGCATGGCTCCTCCAGGAAGCTAATGGACTGTCTCTCCCAGAGCGTCTCGCAACAGTCCACTCTACTACAGGTGGTTGTTCTGGCTTTTGTCAGGTAGTCACATTAATATGAATGAATCGTGCATGCTTTTTGAGACAAGAGCATCAAAGAGAGAAATGAGGGTGACAGAGAGCATGCAATCCGACATGTTTACCTATTAAACACACTGGGAACACATGCAAAGATTTTTTGGAATATGTCAATCAGCTCAAAATTTTTGAGAATCTCTTAAAACCTCTCTAGTTTCCTTTCATATTATTTTGTTCTAACTATCAAATTAAGTGTGAAAGTAATTAGAGGCAAATCTGACATGAGTAACTCTTTGTTATAAGCAAATACAAAGAAAAGAATATATTTGCAGCAATTTCTGCTTACTGAACTAAGCAGCTAAAGATATATTTATGTTTAATATATGAAACAGGAAAGAAAAATATGCTTATTTCCAAGGACATGTAACTCATATCAAGGTTGTTAGCAGCAAATACTTCCTAAAGCATCTAGCTATTATCTAGCAAGTCGTGCTTTTACTTAATAGTTAAAAATGAACACAATTGTAATTTAATTAATTTAGTTTAAATTCTTCCATTATTTCTAATTATAAATATATATATGTAATAAGTGTTAACTTATTAAATTTTAGATAATCAATCATTGAATGTATGAGAAGGTGAATATTAATTATTACAAAAAAAATTGTATTTGGGTATATATCCTAGAAATTGAATAATATATTATTTTCAAAATAAATTACTTTATAACTTTTTATTAACTGATTCATAATGTGACAACATAATTAAAAAATTGCAATTTCTTGTACTAAACAGCGATACTCAAATGAAACTATTTGAATCGAATTTCGTTTTCACTGAAGATAATTCCAAATGCTAATAAATTTCTAAGATGTATTTCTAAGTAATCCCTTTGAGATAAACCTTTAATTTAAAGGTTTTTCTTATATAAATAATATCAAATAGAAATTGCGATTACAAATCAGAATTTCTTAAATGTAAAGCACCATAAATAAATTGCACTTATAAAATATAAAACAGCAACTCTTATTTTCAAAATTCCAATTCCTATTTAAATAAAATTATTAAGAAAATATGTTTATAATGTTACAAGCCATTTTAATATAAAAATATTACCAATTATTTTCTTATCTACTAATTATTCATTTATATACTTCTTTTTGTATTATTCAAGATTAAGAAATACATAAATATAAATATGTAAAATGTAATCACTCTATTTCAAAGAATTATAAATCATCTAAATTCTTGATATTAAGTTCTCTCAAATGTTCATTTTAAATTCGCGGACTTTTGAGTTACATTATAAATCATTATAAGTTTTGCATTCAAATAAAAGACAACAAAGTTTGCCAATATACAGTGAAAAATCCTTATATATTATTTTAGATGATTTTTAAACATTTTTAAATTCAAATATTTTAAATATAAACGTTTTAAATAGATATTTTGCAAACCATAATAAACGAAGTATGGAAATACTTTCGAGAATTAAAAATATTCCTATAACAATACATACTACAAATAGTTGCTTTTTTCAAGGTGTGAAACATGTAAAAGACTTGTAAAATTGAATGACATCAAGATAATACAACAAAATAAAAAAAAGAAATATTTGTAAATTATTTTTTATTTTGATATTTTCTGAAAAAAATATCATAAATATTTCTTTAATTCATACAAAATCATCTTATTTTCGTAAAAAAATGACGATATCCTTACCCATAACTGGGACTGTAGTTAGCAGACGATATTTTATTTAATTTTCTGTGCAGCTGTTATTTTTTTCCACTACCGTAAACAGTCAAAAATAAGGGGGCTCAGGTGATCATTCACAGAAAAACCTTAAGGCAACGAATGGTAAAAATAAGATTATCACAGTGTAAAAGAGACAGCTGCTTTGAGGCATCACACTGCTTAATGATTTTTTGTATGACAAATTAAAATGCTTCATATTTTTTCCCCTTAAAATTGTATAGTGACATTTTTAAGCTTGGTTTCCCTAATTGGTTGACTTCATATATCAGTGATGCTGTAAGCTTATTCGTTTCAGTTTTCTCTAATGGTTCATTTACCCTTCTGCATGAAAGTTTTTTTTTGTTGCAATTTAAAGTTATTTGCTTGCATTTGTGCAACTAAAAAATTTAATTTCTTGCTGTGCCAGTAAAAACAAAGTTTTATGTGTTACCCATTTCTCATTAATTTTTGGCATAATTAATTTTCTGACATTTTCAGAGGAGGTTTTACATTTTATTATTGACTTGTTTCTTCATGCTTACTCTCTATTCCCATACGGATTACTCTTAATGTTCGGAATGGAGAAAGATGAAAAATGTGCATCATTTTTACTGTCATATTCAACGGAGTTTTAAATTAAATTCATTAATGACTCTACCTTTTATTTTGAAAATTTAAACAAATGTATAAGTATTATTAATTTAATTACTAGCGATGAAACGTGAATATAATTTTAACATTTTTATAAATACAGAGGTGTGAATTTCCAAATACTTCTGATAATTATAAATAGGTTTCATAAATTTGTGTTTTCAAGGAAAAATTATTAACTTGTGAAATTAACTTTTTATTTAATGCAAGTATATTTTAAATAAATATTTTATTAATGAAAACCAAATAATTTTTAATAATTAGCATTTTAAAATTAAATTATTATGATGCCTAGTTAAATGTTCGTGTCAAATAAAAATGTTACTTTCATTTTAATCTTATGAATGAATGTTGCATATTATGTTTAATGTTAGAGCAAAAATACTAGATATCCTAAGAAATAAATGTATTATATTTAAATATGTATTTTCTCTATCTGTCTACCTCTCATTATGTGTCCATTAATATTAAAGACGGCGCTGACGTTGCTGCTAAAAATTCTAAAACAAAAGCTGGCATCTCTCTGACAATGAAAGATTTAAAACTAATCATTACGAAAATCCCTTTTACTCATGGATAAGCTGCATGAGATTCATACAATAACAATAAATTTGATGTAAAAACTTTATAAACATATTGAAAACAAAGCTTCACCTTATAAGAAACATTTTAAGAATATTTTATGCAAAACATGTAAGCATACATGTTGTACCCCAAACTATCTTTTACTTTCGGACTGTAATCTTGTGTTCAATTGGAATGTTGAAATAATTGTGAAACATTTTCCTGTAGTTTTTTCTCGCTTTGGAAGGAAGATTGTATGTTTCCTCTATTGACGCGTGAATACGGTCCATTATGTATGAAAAAACTCTGCTGACATATCTCAAATCTACAAAAGCGTAACAATAGGTTTATGCTGTTTAGAAGCGATGTTGGTTGCATCTTCTGTGGAGATATCCAGAAAATTTAATCTTAGCATTCACGATAAATACCCTTCGTTTCATTATTTTTGCTCTAAATGCACAGTATATTGAATTTTATTTTCAACTTTTGAGGCATTTCCTTTCATTTATTAAACACTTCTAATTATTTCGAACCTGTGTTTAGAGATTTGTCATAATCAAAAGTTTGAGTTATTGTTATCAAAACTTGAAAGAGATGCGTTGTGGCCATAAAATATTTTCCATTTTGAAATGATAAATATAGAAATATCGAAGACAACTAATTTAGTTCAGTAAACATAAATCTTAATTTTAAATTATATCTTATCATTTTATGTAACATAATAATATGTTTGGAGATTAAGCGAAGTTTTCTTTTCTTTTAATATGCATACAAAATAGTTTACACGTGAAAATAATCATCCAAAATTATTATAATCAGCTACTTGTAAATGAAATTAATACAAAGACACTTTGCTGTAGGAAAATGAAACTTCTATTTATGATTTTTCTGTTTACAATGCTGAGTTCCGAACAATATTTAGAAATGATCACACAATGAATAGAAAATTCCTAAATATGTATATATATATATATATATATATATATATATATATATATACATGCATGTTCACACAAAATTGACACTTTTAACCGATTTCCAATGAATTTTTTCAAGCAAATAAAATATAATTATTATGAGCACAATTAACTTATAAGGTGCTAACACTTCACATTTTTATTAGAGAATAATTTGAAAATATATTTTCTTAAGATAGAATTGTTAATACTCTAGAGTTATCATTTAACTCTCGTATGTTGTTCACTAAAATTAAGAAAAAATTTAACTTACCAAATCATTTAATAAATTTTTTCAAAAGTTTCATTTAATTAATTAGTTTGAATCAGCATTGTATAATGTGGTTATGATTTTAATGAGTTCTAATGAATACCCAAATATTTTTTCATTAAAGGTAATTATAGAAAAATCACTACCATAGGAAATGTTTCAATAAATTTGTTCTTTATTTGTACAAAATAGCTTTTAGTCTCGTATATAAATACAGCTCATAAGTGTGCAAGTTACCATTTTCTTTAAAAGCTGTTTTTATATTTTATTGTCATATTTTTCTAACTCAGCATTTATTAACAAACATTCTTTTGTTTTCATTTTAATAAAAACCATATTTTGTACAATATTTTAATGTATTTAAGAATTAATAACATACATATTTTTGACCTTTGACCTAATCTTATATGAATCAGAATTGATATATATGAAATATGTCCTATTGAAATCTAGCTATGTATTCTTATACAACATTTCATTCTTCCCTTTCCAGGAGTTTCCTACTATTTAAAAAAATAATTCCCATTTATTAATTTCTTGAAAATTCTGGGTAAATTATAATAAATGGGTTGATATATATATATATATATATATATATATATATATATATATATATATATATATATATATATATATATATATATATATATATATAATACTACATATAATTCAAGTGTAAGATGTTTTGGAGCATCCATAGTATGTTTAGCCCTTGAAAATATTTTTAATAGACTAATTTAATATAATATTTTTAGTTATGGACACATAGCAATGAAAATATCTTAGCATCCAACTCAACGGTTATGCAGGCTGAATCAAAAAATCCTCTTTTGTCGTTTGTTATTGAATAAACTCGAACTTGAGATCATCACTCTTGAAGATCGGGAAATACCACCTGTTGCTCAAAAAATTCCTGACTTTCCACTCTTTCAAAAGCTCTCCCATATCTCCTAAGTTGCCGGTATTGAATCTTATACTTTCCAGGTACGACAATAAAAAGTTTCCACTCTATTTAATGTGTGTGTAAGCATTTTTCGTATGTCTTAGATAAAACTTGCTTTTTTTAATCCGGTATATAGTATTGTCAATATCCGGATATAGCGGTAAAGTATTTCTCTTTTGGGCACTGAAGATCTTACAATGAGCTAAAATGAGATCCTAAAATGTTTCACTTAATGCACACACACAACTTTCAAATCAGGGAAAACTTATAAAATAACCCTTTGAAAATGTATATATATACATATATATATAATAAATACATTTTTTCACACACAGGAATACATTTATTAGCTTCAATATAACTTCTAAAATAATGTTCTACTTTACTTAAAATATTTTTAATTAGAAATATGCATTTATAATTAACTATTGAGGAAATAACATATGATTATATATGCATATATATATATATATATATATATATATATATATATATATATATATATATATATATATATATATATATATATATATATATATATATATATATATATACAAGCTGACCCAGCCACGCGTTGCAGTGGCTGAGTTTTTAAAATACATTGAATCAATTTTTTACTAATTCTTGGGTTCAATCAAATTAATATTTTCTAAAAAAATTTAGAATAGGTTCATTCATAGGAGATTAAAAATAAAACGTTTCACCAAAATTTAATAGTAATAGGTAAAGTATCGAAATTTTGAAATTAAGCACAAATCAACATATACTTTCTGAATTTACATTTTATTCATCTTATATTAAATTATAGTTTGTAATCAGTGACTTACTTATAAAATATACTATATAAATTAAAGACATCTAAAAATAAATTGTTATAAATGAGGTAGATAACATTGACATCGAACTATTATTATTTTAATTTTAAATTATATTAAAACTAAAAAATTTTTTCCGCGGCATTATACTGAAATAAAGAACAATTAAAAGAATTTATCATTTGAATAAATAAATTAGATCAAAATGTTCTACTGAATAAATTAATAATTATCAAATTATAAAATAAAATAAAAATAATAAAAGGCTATCAAGAAATACTTACATATTTTCGAGGTGGTATGAAAATTAGTAGAGAAAAACAGTAATAAATAAAATTTTATTTTACTATTTATAATATTAAAAATATTCAAACTGAATACTGCACAATAATAACACAATACAAAGTATAATTATGAAAATGATTCACGAAAAATTGTTATAGTATCATTATACATCATGAAAATATATGTAAATTTTATATTTAACCACGCGCTTGCGCGCGCACGATAATTTTCTCGAAGATGGTATAATCTAGAAAAATAAACACGTCGCCATCTGCCGAATACCTGTGCAACTTAGATGCTAAACCGCCATCTATTAGGAACTTACAGAACTAACCAAAAAAAATAAAAAAAAATTTAGGGTTGTACTACACCTAACATTTAGAGGGATGAAAAATAGATGTTGGCCGATTCTCATAGATACCGGATAAGCACAAAAAATTTCATCAAAATCGGTCAAGCCGTTTCGGAGGAGTATGGCAACGAAAACTGTGACACGAGAATTTTATATATATATATATATATATATATATATATATATATATATATATATATATATATATATATATATATATATATATATATATATATATATATATATATATATATATATATATATATATATATATATATATATATATATATATATATATATATATATATATATATATATATATATATATATATATATATATATATAATATTAACAAATTAAATTTCTGACTTATTTTATTTTCAATATTACTCTGATTGTAAACATTATGTTCTACTCTTTTTTATGCTTTTAAAAATGAAAACATGAAGATTACCATTATTATCTTTTGTACGAATTGTACGAATAATAGATGTACAAAATTATGAACTCTTTAAAAATAAAAAAATGTTTTTTATGAGCAATAGTCCAGTCTTTTTAAGAACTACTTAAAGATAAGTACCATAGACATACAACACATAATTCTTGTAAATTGTATGAAGTAACATGCCGGTCAATGGTGCTTTGTGTTCCTTACTCCTAGGTTATAGTTCCCGGGTTCGAATTATGGTTCAAGCTTGGATGCTCCTTTTTCTCTTTTTATCCTTTCTGCTGAGATGATGAATGGCTGTGATTCACCCTCTAAATGAGTTATTCAGGGAGTGACGTGCGTAATGACACTTGCCTCCGTGACTTGGTTCACAGCTGCCCAACGGGTGTGTATATGTGTGTGTGTTTATTTATTTTAAAACAACTTTTTGATCAATAAGTATTCCTTAAAAATTTCCTTTATTTTTATGAAACAAAGTTAGTAAAATAATTTATTTGTTTTTCTCGCAAATATCAAGTGGTATTATTTGATACTTCTTTACAAATGCAATCATGTTTATTAAACTAAATTTACTTTAAATATTTCATCATTTTAATCCATAATAAAACGTTTTAGTAATTTCAAAAAAATTACTGGTTGACAAATTTTAACTCAAAGATCAGCTGAGTAAAATTTTTAAATACAACCTAGCTATATCTAATAATGTATTCTTGCAATACACACACACATAACCAATATTTTTTCCATTGGGATTATTTGTTTTTAGTCTTTTAAAATATGTATGCATACTATTTTTCTGCAAACTGGAAAACAAAATTTAAATGAAAGCTCCCTTTATATAATTTATTTATATTACCTTTGAAAATTAATAAATATTCGATTACCTTTTTTCAAAATTAAAGGCTTTTTTTAACTTCAAAAGATACCCTGATTACATATGAATAACACATTCAAGTAATCAAATTTGTTTTCGTGTAAAAAATATTCTATGCTACTTACAGGTATCTAAAGATATTTAACACATTTATAAACAGAATTTATTATTACTTTATAAACATACATAAGAGTAAATAAATTAACTAATAGTCCAATTATGGTTCCGGAGAAAAACAAAAAAGGGATCTAAATTTCGGGAAGAAGTGAAAACATTCGGAATGGCATAGTCGTCTTCTCCTAATCCTGAACTGAGCCAGAAACACGTCTCTTGTCGAAACTTAAAACTTAGAAATGAATTTTACTTCCATAGTAGTTTTGATACCACTGCGAGGGATAGGGGGAAAAAAGAAAGCGCGTCTTTCAAGCTTCTTCCATAGAAAACGCTTCATACCTGAGGAGTTATGATCCAATCTCTTTCAGATGACGTCTCAGAAATGAGGCATTAAGCGCGGACCCATTTCTGCTCTGTCCATTAAAACTTTTCCCCAACAACATCCACTGCATGAAAAGCTTCGCCTTTTGAAATAAGGATTGAGATTTATAGCCCTCGTTCAGATGGCATGATTGCGGGAGGAATATTTTTTGGAATATTTTCCATCCGTTCCCACCCTTGATACTTGTCTTCTCAGCGCTGTTCTTCTCGTCTGGTGATGTCCTCGTGGGAGCTTACCAAATGGCTTTGAAGTACGAGTTCATAAAATTTTACATTCATTGAACTAAATCCCTGTCCTTTTCCCGTCTGAAGAAATCACTTCCGTAAGAGATACAAATTTGCGATTTACATGTCATTAATTCCCGATGTAAAAAGATTTTCCACTTCAATGAGTAGAAGTATTTTAATACTACTAAACATTTTTAGGATACATTTTGTCAATTAAGTTCTTTTCTCATATATACCGATATGATTATAATTACTAATTTAAGTGAATAAAAATTGAACAGAATCACTTTCAATTTTATTTTAGTGAATTGATTTTAGGAAGTAAAGTTTCATTTTTTAAATTTTTAACCATAGTTTTTATATAATAATTTCTGATATGTAACTATGTACTCAGTTTCAGACATTACATTTTATGTATATATAAACACAAAGCATACATATATGAACTATTGCTTATTGAATCAAATTCGAATAAAGATATAATTTAAGTTTTAACGATACGTTTAGTATAAATGAATGGAGTGGTTACTAACAATGCACACATTTATGAATAAAGTGATGCGGATAACCCTACTCGCCTCCGTGACTTTGTTCACAGGTGCCCGCTGGGTAACGATAAAGGAGTAGAAGTTTCTGGTCTTGTTGTGGCATAGGGTTCGTCATTCAAGTGTGCCCGCCATATGAAAAAAATGAATAAAGTGATTATGTTTCGAAAAATTTATGTTTCGGGGTATGTTTCGAAAAATTAGTAATATACTGTAATCACGTTTCAAATTTCATCTCCTGTTTAACTTCATTATTTTTTTCCTTTCTAATTTATATCACAGCATTTTTTAACATCTTTCTTGTCTTATTTTTTATTCATTCCTCCTAAAATACCATTTTAACACAACAGTAACTTTGAACATTGTATGAAGTGAAAATGACTCAAGATTGTAAAAGTAAATAAAATTTAAGTCAAGGATTAATACCTGAAAAAAATTTATAAATAAATTTCTTATTACATCTGTTGACTAAATCTTCCTACGAAGTTGAATAGAAATTGGCTACACTGATGCTTTTCTTTGGTGTATGCTTTTCTTTAGCCGTCCTAACCTATTTTTTTTATTTCAAAATTTTATCTACAGAGTGTTTAATAAATTTAAATCGCAGATAATGTGGATTTAAATTCTTCGTTAAGCTGCTTATTGATGATGTCATAAATGTAAGCAATATAACAATTCGCTCTAGACTGCTTCATATTTCATGAACAAAAATATTAGGTCTGGCTCTTTTTTCCCTTTTAAAACAATAATCTATGCAAAACTATTAGGAATAAAGAAAAACTATTTGAGGTGTTGGATACTCTTATTTTTTTAGATTCCCAAAACTCAAAATCCAATTCTGGAAAAACAATTTTTTTTATTTTTTTTGTTTGGAAAGTTACTGAACTTCATTCACACAGAATTTATTTGTAAGGCATGCATACGGAAATGTCAGAAACATAATGTCACAGTAGAATGAGCGCACCCAAAACTTGTATGATTCGCATGCAAATCAGGACCACGATAAAAGAAAGAACAGAGGCGCAATGAATGGTATTCGTTGCAAGTCTAAGTGAGTTCTTCCATGAAATTAGTTATGGTAGCTTATAATTGAAAGGATCATAAGAAAATATGTTAATCACTCGATTTGTTTTGTTTGTCAATCAAAGGTCATTTTTTGTCTACCAAGCCTAACTAGACCTGGACTTACTTAATAAAATGGACTCCAAATCAACAGCAAACAACTTTGACGGAAGTGGGACTTGGTTTCACGAAGTGTTGAGCCGAATGCCAAAGCTAGTATTTGGACATACATGCAAATGAGGATATTTTTGGTATTGGCCTACGTCACGCCTTCTTAAATATCATGCAAGAATCAGCAATGACATTAGTACTTAAATATCATGCAAGACACAGCATTGGCATTAGTACTTAAATATCATGCAAGAAGCAGCATTGAAGTTGGTCGCACACAATATACCAAGAAATTCAGATCTGTCAGAGTTCGAAAAAGGGGCAATTGTTGGATATCATAGAGATGGCTGTTTTTTAGGGACGTATCCAATGAGTTAAACATTCCAAAATTGGTTTTTGTTAATAAGGAAGGTAAATGTTGATTATGGGAATTAGATTCCACCTGGTGGACCCAGTAAACCAAAAGATAAAAACTAACAAGCGCTGCCCAAAGAAATTCAGAAAACCAGCAAAACACCAGTAGTGCACATACTCTAGCAATTCCAATAAGCATCCGATATTATTATTTCGCTTTTTTTCTTGAAACATCAGTCTCGTGTCCATTTAGTTGTTATGGTTGTTCTGGCACTCATAAGTATTGGATTATAAAATCCAACCAAGGTGCTCGGTTGAGGAGGTGCAAAACACGTCACAATTTGACGGAAAACAAGTTCTCTGGAGTGCTAAATTCAAGTTCAAGCTCTTCAGTTGGTTATCAGGGTATGGGGTTCTCATGTTGCCTGGAATACGCATTTTGTATCAATGCATTGAGTATAATGTTTGGTGGGTGCTTAATTAAGTCTGGAGATTTGTGGACCGAGACCCTTCATCTCAATTTATAGTACGCTCAACGCAAACTCCCACTCCATTATTCTAGACATAAAAGTGCTTCCAATTTTTTGGTAATATTACGGGTTGGACCATTGTTTCTTCGAGGATGACAATCCTACTGTGATGTGGTGATGGATGTCCACCATGAATGGTAAGCAGATAATAGGATAAACCAATTGAATTGGTCTCCCCAGTAAGTTCAGATATGAATCTTATAAAACATTTTTGAAACTTGTTGTATAGCCGAATTAAAAAGAGCCGAAAATGTTGAAAACCGCAAAAAGAATTTGCATATCTTTTCCAAGTCAAGGAGAAAGAAATACCACTGTTCATTATCCAAACCATTGTGTAAACTCACGTGAGGATGTACAAGCCTTAGGGATGTGTTGTAATTGTCTCACGTGAAGGCTCTACCAACAATTGAATGTGAATAAATTGTGCTTATTTCTTTGATCATAGATGTCAAAATGTTTATTGGAAAATAAAGTACCCTTACCTACCTACCTATATACATACATATTAGAAAAATAAATTTCTACTTTTTATGATGAATGCTCGTTATTTAGCAATTTGAAGAGGACTGAACACAATATTTTACATAATGCCTCTCATTTTCACTGTTAATAATGTAAAATACTCAGGCATTACGAATGTTCATATCAAACCCACTTTACTCATTACTTAAACCATTAAGTTAAATAACCTTACAAGGCAGTTTTGTTTGTTTGTTTGTGCTACGCTATACCATTGATCACCAATTGAACTAAGATCTACATTTTAAAATGTGTGGACTCCGAACAACTAATTTCCATTACCAATATAGAAATTGGACACTTGAACTGCTAAATTGAAGGCCAAAACAATAGCGGCTGCCTGATTTAAGTCGCACTCGGTCAAATGATATCTTGTAAATGATTATTTAATTATACTCCTTTGTTTGATTATGCCACAACATGCATGATTTCATTGTCTTGTTTGCATGTTATTTTTAAATCGCATGGATAATTTTGAATATACATATTTTAATTCTAAAATATAAAATTGATAAATTAGTATGGTGATTCATTATAAAATTTCGATGCAATTTGGATTTTGGGAAAACATTACGTGTAGGAAAAGGAATAAATTTCGATATAGAACTGTAATTCGTATTTTTAAGGGAAATCAGATTTAAATAATTTAATAAAGTTGCATGCTGAAAATGTAGAAGCATATTAATAACTAATTAGATATTCATTAGTTTACTTATTAAAAATATATTTATGTATTTTTCACATTCAAGCATAGTAATTGTGTTACAATAAACAAAGTATATTAATTTATTTCACAATTTGACGATTTTATATATTCATTTATTGAGAAAAACTTATTGATTCTTTGTAATATCAAGAATAGTAATTCAAATCATGTGTGAAATATAGAATAATTTATCATGTATCTACATCATCGAATAACGAATTAAAATTTTGAATTTTATAAAGAATATACATTCCTTAACTAATTATATAATGTTTTATATCTAATGTAATTTCAAGACTATTTTCATCAAATTAATAACCTTTGAAATTATTTTTTTTATTTGAAATATGTGTGTACTAACTCTTGCTTTCATTTTAACTTATAATGTAACTAAGAGTAAATAAAAATGAAATTGAATAAATAATTATGTTAATATTTGAAAATATAATCTTGCATTTTCTCTTTATATTCATAAAATTATCTTAGTATCACCCAGAATTTTATCAGAATTATCTGTCATAATATAGCTTTTATTTTTGAAATAATCAAAATAACTTCATAACTAAAAATTGAAAATCAATACTGAATTTTTTTTTTTTTTTTTTTTTTTGTAATTCTGAGAGATAATAATCTGTCGAGAGCACTCAAAAGATAAACTCCTTAACTTTTCCTTCAGATGAAAACTTCCCCGACGGTAAAAATAAAAATTCAGAAACCCAAAATATTCTTTTCTCCCCAACTTTCGGAAGCAAGTTCTGAACAGCTGGAAGTGCCAGGACGTGATAATAGTACCGAACTGTGAAAAGCACAATCAAGGTCAAAAAGTGATTTAACTTAAGAAAAGCATCTAATGAGATTTTTTCAGAGTTCTCTCCTCTTTGAAGATCTGAAAAGAGTACCTAGCTTTAAATTCTCCTTTTTTCCCTTCTGCTGCATTGATTTTCCCCATCTGTTTCTTTATTTTTCCCCGCATAAGCTTTCTAAGTTAGTAATAAGTGACTGCCGGAAACTATATGGTGTTAACTATCAATTGATTATATTCTGCTTCTGAATTCTTCTTAATGGAATCAGGTGCAGAGAGATTAATCTTTCCGTTTGTTTTCGCAAGTTGCAAGGAATTGTGTGAAGAACTCTTATGCCATCCAATCATTTCATGACAAAACTCAGCTTCTAATGAAAGTTCTTAGATACTTAAGTTTTGGAAAAAGAATACCACTTACATGATGCGGAGAAAAGATTTAAAGAAAATGCCATCATACACATTTACATAAATTAATATAGAAATGGAACGAATACTACATTATTAACCCTGGTATCCAAATCAGAATTTTTCGTATCAGTAATTCGACAACATGATTGGTAAGCAATATAGCGAGAATATTTGTAAGTCACAAATTTCTCAGAAAAGAGTATTATCTGTCTATTTGATCGAATTCTTTGCTCACAATACAACTTTCAGTATTATGCCATTGTTAAATTATTACAAAGCTATACATGAGAAAATGTATAAAATGTGATATTATGACAATAACTCGGGGAAATTAATGAAATTGTCCATTTTTAAAATTAATATATTTAACCATATACTAAATTGGAGAAAAAAATTTAATAAATTCATTTTCATCAATTGAAGTAGGTGTTCGGGAGATCTCCTCCCCCTTAAGACACATGTGTAAGCATCTAACGAAAGTGAAAAGCCCTTCCTGAAGATAATTACACATTAGATATTAGAAAATACCTTAAGAAAAGTCATAAACTGGCCTCCATATTTGGTAAAAAATAACTGTCATTAAATTTCGGAGTATTTAAAAACTCTAGAATTTAATAACATATATAGGAAGAACTCGAATTTCAGATTTATTTTAGGAAATAAGCAATAAAAAATATTGCTTATTTCCTAAAATAAATCTGAAATTTTTAGCTATTCCACATGATTAACAAACGGTTCTTTTAAAAAATTAATCACTCTTAGATATAAAAATTTCTTAAAGAAAGTATAAAACTATACTAGATAAATTTTAAATTGTCTTTTTTCTATTGTTTTTCCATTCTACACGAGATTGTCACAAGTGAGATTTTTGTCAGTAATAAAACATCTCTGAGATGAAGTTCTTGTAAATAATATGTGGGTGCTAGAAACGAAAAGAAAAAGAAAAAAAACAATTATTGACGTCACAAATGAGTAACTTAATATTATATAAAAAATATTAAAATATTTGAAAATACTAAAATGAAATTTCTAAACTTATATGTAAGGAATAAATAGTTTGTATAAATTATTTATATTGCATGGAAATACGATATATTCTTCCATCATAGTCTTATATTTTTTATGCAGTCATATGAGAATTGTAATTATATGAAAAAAATATCAGATTGCTTTCTGCTATCTAATATTATTTATTACATTTATGTGACATAATATACAATGGATATAACGTAAATTGTCATTCAGTATAAATAACTTGCCTTTGTTTTGTATGTAAAAGAAATTACGTAAAAATAATGATATTCTTAATGTGTACGTAAATCTATTATATTCTCATTATATTTCACTATTTATTTATAAAAAATAGTGAACTATTACAAGAATACAAATAAATGCTTTTTAGTTAATTTTAAACAATTTTCTGGCATTTTTATAAATATTTTGCACTAATCTTATTAACAGTAAAACGAGATTTACATCATGTACTATATACATTCATAAAAGTATTTAAAGATTTAAAAATGTGGGTATGGTTTTATTAATTTAAGTGTTCAAAAACTTAATTTTTTTTATTTATTGAATATAACTTAATTACTAGTTTATACTTTACTAATCAATAAATTTTCAAATCAGTAAAGCACAATATTTATTGTAAATTTTAAATAATTTCTTTCAATATTTTATCTCAGCAATATATTTATATTTAGTATTCTACATTTATTCATAATATAGTGTAGAGTATAACTAAATTGCCCTTTTTAAAACTGAATACTCATTTTTGCGTTCCTCTAATTTCACCCAAAAGATTAAGTAAATCATTTCACTCCTTCAGCGCAAACATATTTCTAAAGATACTTCAAAAGGAGGTGAAGGAAGGATAAGAGGACTCGAGAAGATCATCCGATTCATTTGCGGGAAAAATACTATCTTTAATGAGTCACGTCTTGCGTAATAGCTCCGTTTTTCTAAAATTTTCTCCAGTGCACACAAGGGAATGTGGGAAGAATATTGCATTGTTTCTCTTTCGTACTTTGGTTGATTTAGAATAGTTAATGTGAAACGAGACTCTTCTAAATCACCAGTTTCAATGACCTTCTTTTGTAATCCAGCCATTATGTTTTCTTCTACACAACATTTGTTATACGCTGAATGTAGAATCTTTACATCAGCGAACATTTGCAAACTCTCTTTTCCACCACCCTATTTAACAATCATTTGTTTTCTCCATTAGAAAACAAGTCCTCGTTATTCCTTCGCAAATGCTCATTTACCTTTCAAAAAAAGATTTTTACATCGTTTATAGGATTCATTCTATACATTTAAAATATATTATTCAGAAATAATTAATAATAGTAATGTTAAAGAGAAAGGTTTTCAGAGAAATATAAAAACTAGTTGAAATAATAATCACCATAAGAATGTTAAGACAAAAGAATATATTAATATTAGTTTATTTATTTAAATATTTATTTATAGTTTAATGAATATAAATTTTCTATTTTATTATATATATATATATATATATATATATATGAATGTTCAGAAGAAAAAGAGTGTGGAAGCACAAAGCACATTGAGGGAAATATCCTGATCCATTAAGTTCAGTTTTCCAAAACCATATATATGTGATGTACTTAATTTTTCTTAATAAGATGTGAACAGAAAGAAAATGTATATTTTCATCTGAGCAACAAAATAAAATATGAACGATAAAACTTTGCGGTACTAACTACGCGAAATCCAAGCCTTTGCTTCTGAATTTGAATTGAAGGCAACATTGGATGAAAGGAGCATTCAGGCTCAAAGAAACAAATTTCAGTGCAGCAGCCACCTTACACTGATCCTCTTAGAGTGGAAGAGACTTTTTTATTGGCAGACGCTTAAGAAACGTCCAAACAGCGGAACCATCTAGAGTGGTTTTGTCTTATGATATCTTACAAGGTTTCAGAATTTATTCACTGATAAAATTTCAGAGAACTTTTTTCAATTCATTCTTAAAAATTTAATGATTCAAAATATCAAACTCACCTGTTTGAAATTGACTCTTACTAAATTTTATTGCTTTCGTCTGGAGTTTCTTATATTGCTCCCCTTAAAGCATGATTTTTCTTAATTTTAAAATATTTTTGAAATGCTGAAACCTAATAAGGAAGCTAAAGGCTTAAATCAAATGTTCTTAATTCATAAAGTTCCTCTTTTTTCCTTGAATGAATTTATTTATAAAAAATACATAAGTACTTAAATATGTATGTGATAATTCTTTTGAGTTTTGTTGATTTGTTGTAAGTATGGAAAAGTTTATTTTTGATTTCCCTGAAAGGATTAAATGACTTTTCTTTAGGATTTATACAAAAAGTATCATCCCTTGAGAAAATAATGTTACTTTCTCAAACATAATCAATGGTATAACGATTTGTAAAAAAGTGTAAATAGCTTAGTATGATATTTAAAGTGTATTTTGATGAATAATACAGTTTAAAAACATTTACTTTAAAAAAATTAATTTTTCATTTACGTAAAGATTTTTACATTAAATTTTAAACAAATAATGCATTTTAAATACAGAATGAAAACACTTAGTCAAAGCAGGGTGAAATGGGACCATGGTAACCTTGTTCAGAAAACTTTCTCTTTCATGTTTGAAGATAATGGATTCACACAATATTTAATTGATTGATATATCTACACGAAATTCTTTCTTAATTATTTTCATTTCTTTATGAGTTGACTTGTGTTGCTCCAATCATTTCGTCTGTCAATGCGTTAGAAAATGTCCTAACTTTCTCATCAGGAAGTTAGTAGGTTTGATACTCGTACTAACCAAAGACCGTCGTTCTGAGGAATCCTATGTTTACTAAATGTTAAAGATTTTCCAATATCTTTTTGTTGGTGTGGTACGAAAAGCAATAGTTCAGTTCGTATGTTAACCACTTATTTAAGCATGATTTAATATTATTAAGCGATTTGCTGATCCAACAATTTTATTCCTTAAGAATAGGAAATCTGAGAAATGTTTTACAATTGATTCTCTCAGCATATATAAACTTTTCATTTTTAAATTATTTTTTCATATTAAATTTTTCAGAATTGCAGTGAGACCAATTTAAAATATCATATCTTATACTTACTTCTCTCAACAAAATATAGAAATATTTAAACTTTCTGTGAATCCTGTGTTTCAAAATATGTATTCTTCAATTGAAAAGTTCAAAGCTATCATGATATTTTGAAAAATAAATGTTACTTTTAAATTTACTGTGTTTTCTTTGAAATTAATATATTGTTCTCGAATGTCAAAGTGCAACCCATAGCTGTTTGCAATAAAAATATAATATGACATATACACAATATATCATGTGATAATGTATGACGTTAAATTTTATTTTTTTACGTTAACTAAGCATTTCATTCCTGATATGAAAATCTACATTACTAAACTAAATTTTATAAGCGGTCAAATTGGGTAAGCAAAGTATAAATATTCTTTTTTACAATTCCATTTTAAAACATTATTTGTAATGAAAAACGAAAAACGAGAGAACTGAGCATTTTTCCTTTGTCGCTAGGAAAAGGCAAAACCACTGAAATTTATTAAGGATAAGGAGAAAAAATTTTAACAAGAAAAACGCTCTCGAAATGTATTTAATCCAATCAAAACACGGAAAGTGTTTTTGCATGGTAGGGTGGATAATAAAAGCTATGAAATAAAATTTAATCTAATGTCATCTTCAACAAAAGTAGACCATCCTCATTGAAGTCTCGAACAAAACGAGATTTTGCGATAAAAGCGAAAGAGAATAGATAACGACCGAAAAACGAATAACGATAGAACATTCTATCAACACGTTATAAATCATTTTGTGAAACTGACTCGCTAGAAAAATACATTAGAAAGGTGAAATCTTTAAATCAAAGAAGCATTTCTTTGAGACTTATAAACAAAGAAAAAAGAATTAGATCCCTTTTCCTACTGGAATAGAAGAATTCGGAAAACTTTAAAGGAGGAAGTGTAATTTAGATATGTATAATAGAAAACATATTTGAAAGTGAGGAAAGGAAAAGAAACCAAAATATTGAATATTTTATTTCAAAACCTATTTCCGGTAAGAATAAGAAAATATGTAGCAATTGCTTATAAAAATTGTTTCTTTGATGGCTTATCACTTTAGCTGTTAAGAACTTCGGTTTCGGATTTAAGAACGATTCCGAAAATTGTTATTATTTAATATGTTGACACTTGCGACACGTTTCTTATGTACAAACGAAATAGGACTGTGACATGAAACAATATCGTTTTTTCGATTTGTTCCTTTTGGATAAAAATCTAGGAAAATATTGAATCGAAGTGCAAGCAATTCTTATATTGAAAAAGAATGTTTAGAAGAAATATAATTTAATTTTAATTCCAATTTATTAAATAAAACTGGGCTGTAAATAAAATATAGGAAATATGCTTTCCATTTAAAATCTTTCATTTCTAAACTATTTGCTTTTTTGACACTTCCAAAAGGATTTTCAATTAATATTGCCACCAACTCGGATTCACTAAATGATACTGTTAGAAAATTTCTAGCCAAATGGCTCCATTTCAGCAGTTAATATTGATTAAGGTTTTCGATGAAACTATTATTGAAAACTTCCAATATCTTTGTTTCTCTATAAAACCTTCATAGAGGAAAAAATCTTCATGTCTAGAAGTCCTTAAATTAATCTTTCATCCAATAGAATAATTTTGAAGAAAAGGATATGTAATGACAATATCGAATGAATTTTATTGGTTAAGTTTCTTAGTTTGAAACTGAGGAAATTTTGAGGAAGTATTTTGCTTTGAGTTTTTAACGTACTCACTTTGTTGAATTCGATTTCATCACGTCTGACATGTCTGATGCTTTGATGAAACAGTGACTAGCGCTGGGCCACAAAAAGCATGCAATGTCCTTTTTACCAAACAACAGTCATATTTATAGAAACATTCCTATTTACCAAAAAAAAATTTTTCGAATAACCAAACCGAACTGACAGAAATGATTAACGTTTTACCTTTTTATCCAAGTGAATTCAAATCCCACTTAGAGCATTAAAATTTATAGTTGCCTTGGATCCAATTAAAACTAATATAAAATGGTCTAATGAACAGATACTTAAAAAATTTAACCATACGCTTTTAAGTATCTACCAGTTCTAAAATAGAAACCACTATTTCTGAGCCACACCAGTTCTAAAATTGCAAAGAGTTTTTTTTCCATCCTTTATACTAATAAATCTCAATGAAATCATTTTCTTTATGAAAGATATTGTCTCGAGTTCTTGGTCCCAAAGCAAAAATAGCATCATCGATGTGAATTTGAATTTTCGGCTGTAGAATGAGGTTCGGTGTAGAATCGGATACCACTTAGTTTGGCGATACATTTAGGCGATAATCTTTAATATCTGGTAATCCTGGTAACCCTATATAGTATAGCTTTTGCTTAGGGACCATCTTGTTAGTCACATATTCGCACCTGCCTTGGAGTGAAAAAATCACCTAGGAATCAAGAGATACGCGATTGTAAAATGTCATTTAATATTAATTATCCATTTCAGCATGAACAATTTTAATAAAATTTAATACAAGGCGTAAAGATAAAAACGCGAACATGGTAGTGGAAGAGATCTGCTTTGTATCCAACAACTGCGGGCAATATTGCATTTCAACTTTCTGTATGCTCAACCATCATAGTGGGCACCTTCCTGGTCATCCGAATCTCTTTCCTTGAGACAAATATTAAAGCGTATTATCTATGAAAAAGTTCCATGGAATGCTTAATGCAGAATTTTTAAAACCTTTCGTAAGACCTCAACAGTTAATTCACAATGCTGTATCAAATTTCTAATTGTAAAGATCGAAAACTGCAGTAAGATTTTTTTAGTAAAATATGGCGGGTGTGTTCCTGAACATTTACTTATTCTACAAAACTTATAAAAAATCTTTCCTTTAAGTGCTTTTTTACGTAAAAAAGTTATTCAATAATAGATAGATATCATTAACGCTTTTTATACTACTTTTTCCGAAAAATATTGCAAAAGAATCCTCATAATTTTTATTTTATAATCAAATATAAGAAACTGAAGCAAAACATTCAGCAAATTATAAATAAATTTTATGTTTTTTAATATTTTTTAATATTTATTATTTTTTCCACTGTGAAAGTTTTAACTTTAGCACCTACAACTTAATGATTAGTAACTGCTTTGATAATGCCAATCAAGACCTCATCACAACATTTATCAAATATATATACAGTATGTCTACAAAAGTCCCTTGCCACCCTCTTAACTTCGCAACTGCTATAACGCCTGCTGCTATATTCATAAAAGTGAATTATTCATATAGTAAATTGCGAAACAAAAGTTAATAGCATACCGCATTTGATGTCGAACGTCGGCGAAACATTTAGGATTTTCCAGCGCTCAGTAATGGATGCTTTGGCTATTGTACATGGCATTACGTGAAAAGCATGCCTCATCCGTCCACATTATATCTGCCAAGATTGTTGGCTGGACCTGTATCTGATTTGCACCATCTATAGCGTCGCTCTGCATCCCCGTCCACTAAAACCTGTTCAGGCGTTGGTCGGTATGGATGAGCAACTGATTCTCTTAGGACCATAGCTGGTCTGCCAGATTGAGGTCAACTAGTAACACAACCTGTCTATCTTAAACGTTTTACAACAGTTAGGATGGTTTGATAAGAAGGATGCGGGCCTGTGCAGGGAAACGTTGGCGGTACAACCTGGCTCCTGATCGTGCCTTGCGTCCACATTCACCATACAGTAAAACCATTTCACAATACTCAGCTTTGGAATACTCAGCCATGACCATGAGAATCAACATACTACAGCCCCAAGAAGATGTCTCTTTCATAGCTTTCTCAGGTGAACAGGAGTGACGTTTCTTACGTATATGCATGCTGCATACAAATTGTTGAAATTATTTTTAATACTTCCGTTCTTCCCATTTCGAAATAAAAGTGAAAAATTTAATCACGAAAATGTAAACGTTTTTCTTTCATCGCTGCGCGGTGAAAGAAATTTTTTTGTTTTTTTCAAATATGCGCACGTACAATGTGACACATCACAGCACGAAACAACAAATGCTCGTTTTAACCGTTGTATTCTTCACATTAATGCATACAAGGTATCTTTTCGTACTAAATCGAGGATGCTCTACAAATTTGTCACTTTTTTTTACCTATCTCGTTTCATTTTCGAGATATAAATGTTAACTCCACAATTTTGCACCAGGTGGTGCGGTAGGTGGTTTCATTCAGTAGCGCTTGGCTACTTTACTATACCTAGCCATTATTTTTATGAATATAGCAACAGCTGTTCCGAAGTTAAGAGGGTGGCAAGGGACTTTAGTGGACATACTGTGTGTGTGTGTGTATATATATATATATATATATATATATATATATATATATATATATATATATATATATATATATATATATATATAATTGCAGCTGTAAAATCACTTTCATTTTCAGCTTTAGGTCGCACGAATAAAGATGTGATAAAATAAATTGCATCGCCTAATCCTGCAACAACCGATGAATCTCAGCATAGTAACTAAATGTAGTATATATGTATATTGAAGCTATCAAGAAATTAGTTATAAGGAAACAATAGTTTAAATAAAAAATGAACAAAATTTCACTAGAAAGGAGTATTGCCCTTTTTATTCTTTTTAAAATCTTGTCTCAAAATTTAAGAGTATAAACCACACACACAAACATTAACTGTTATTTTGCATAAGAATGATTGAAATCTCCCCCAAGACATTTTTACACTGTTCAGAAGTTATTGCAACAGAAAATTACCATGATATTTGAATGCTCGTATATTACATGTTAATGTAATTAGATTCCTTCTCATGGTCATCCCAAAACTCAAATAAGATGTGAAATGGAAACTATTTTGAGTAGAATACCCTTCCTTACCCTCGAAGCGGTAAATTCGTCCACATTTTTAAGGAATCGGTCTGTGAAGTAACATTCTTTCCGCTTTTTTCTCCATATGAAGTTTAAAAATGCCAAGTCAGTCAGTTATCAAGCGGCTATTTTCCTTTATATCCTTTATAGCATATTCCGGAATCTTCTCTTCCTTCCTCTTTCTATACTCTTTCCAGGAACCAAATCAGGAGCTACAGCAGTTATTTAGGAGGGAAGTAAGAAGCTGGAATACTGCGCAGCCTAAGGAAGCTCTCCTCTGCTTTCCCTTGACAGCCATAAATGCTTAATCCGAGAACAGACGACGCGAAGCTATTCTTTATTCTTCTATTTATTTGCTATTTTCCTTCAGATATTATAGTTCTCCATTTGTTACATTTCCTTTCACTGAAGAACTTTAAAGTCTTAAAAGTTGATTCAGTTTTTGGTCCTGCCGCGATTGGATGGCTTCCGATTTTACAATATTTTATGATTTCAATCAAAGTTTGAATATGACTCATGCAAGTGGAGTCAGTTATAAATGCTAAACTTAAAAAGTTTTCATTTATAAGTTTACCGCTATTTCTTTAATGTATTAATTACAGAAATGTAAAACTGTTTTTGTTAATTATATATATATATATATATATATATATATATATATATATATATATATATATATATATATATATATATATATATATATATATATATGTATGTGTGTGTGTGTGTGTATGTGTGTGTGTATATATATATATATAATATTATGACTGTATAAAAACATTCTAAAATCTAGATTTAATACTCTATTTACATAGATTGAAATATTTAATGTCCTTAACAAATATATTTAGATGAAAATATTTCCAATATTTGAGTTTTGACCGTTAAATCATCAATAGGTCATTGAAGTCAATGAGTTTATGACAAGTGACAAAATACTTACATAATACATTAAAATTGAGTGTTTTCTTAGTATTAAATTAACAATTCATAAAATTAAAAATTGTATTCTAGGATGTTATCCAAGGGAGATTTAAAAGTATCTTACAGATATCTTTTACTGTTATTTCATCAAATTCAAACAGCGGTGCACTCCGTCACCAAGGGTACGATAGCACACTTCATTGTGAGAGATTTCAAGTTCGATCCCGGACACTATCGAATAAATGGAAATAGATTCTTCGGCACACTACATGGAGATGTTGTGGGCTTAGGAGTTTTTGTGTGGGGGGGCTTTCCTCTTTATTGGCACGGGAATACAGCCCACTCTTTATTGCTAGTCCTCGTGAAAGGCCTATTGCAAGAGAGATATTTAAATTTTTCACAGTTAGGCCGAAGGTCACGTGGCTTATCACAATAATAGCGCGTACCAAGAAGTCGTTTTAGAAGTGGTTGCTAGAGTAACAAGAACTGTCCATTTCAAATAGGCATAAAGGAAGTTTTGAATACGCAGTATTTAGGTAGTACCACATGTTTTTAAAGCGTTCAGTAAGCTAAAGTTGGGTTCTTTATTCTGGTTCCTGTCATCGAAAATGGAACGCGTCTTGTTTACACAGCAGCAACCAGGCACAAATCAATTGGCAAGAGCTTTTCTCTTAGCAGACAGACAGTAAACAAATGTCAGTAATCCTAAAGGACTTTTCATCGGTGATTGGGAAGTTGCAAACTTTTTTGGCAACATCATCATTTAAGCGTAGTTTGCCTTTTAGATGGTTGGCTATATTTAAAATTTTAAATTGCCAAATACAAAGGGATAGATATGTATCACGATAATCTGATATTCCACAATACACATCTAATATATACACAATTCATGTAAGAAAAATTGTATAGTAAAACTTAATTTATTAATTGTTTGACACAATTGATAATTGAAAAATTCTTACGCATTTTGTTTTCAGAGTTTTTCTTTCACAGGCATTTTCGAAGCACTTTATATTAAAATATGATCCTTATAAACAAAGGAGAACTTGCTACTTTAATCATCTTGCAAACATATATTATGTTTCTAAATTTGCCCTTAAAATTTAATGAAGATTTTATTATAATTTTTACATAAGTTTAAATTTTATTATATATTTCATTGTTCTCTGATATATTCTTCCTTATCTTTTAAGTTGAAGTTATCATTGATGAAAATTAATATATTTTGTATTCATTAATAAAATAAATTATTACGTAACATATTAAATACTTCTTGTAATAGGGAGATTGTTTACATTTTAATGTAATATATATATATATATATATATATATATATATATATATATATATATATATATATATATATATATATATATATATATATATATATATATATATATATATATATATATATATATATATATATATACCGGGTGATCCAAATGTCAGGACGAACTTTAAAAATGAATAATTCGAAAACGAATCACGATACAAAGATGCGGTTTGCACCAAACGGATGGAAAAGAAACCGGGTTTTGTGTGGCAATGAAAAAAAATAGTTCTGTTGGCGTCCAACAGATGGCGCTATAGTGTTTGATTGCAACAAAAGATGATTTACAAATGAAACAATGATTAATGAAGTCAGATTAATTACAGTTAATTAGTACTTACTACAGTAAATGTTCAATGTGCTGTCCATCATTCAGAAGTAAAGCTGTGAGACGAGTCACCACACCATTCACAACATTTAGTAGCATTTCTTGCGTTATAGCAGACACATTTTGGCGGATGGCATCTTTCAGGGCTGCTAGTGATGCCGGTTGGTCGCTGTACACTTTTGACTTCAAGAAGCCCCACAGTCAAAAGTCGCAGGGTGTGAGATCGAGAGATCTTGGAGGCCATGCGTGATTAAAGTAGCGACTGATAATACGATCCTCCCCAAATGTTGAGCGTAGCAGGGATTGCACAGGCAGAGCAATACGAGGTGGTGCTCCATCTTGCATAAAGGTGACTGTTTGGAGTGCCTGTCGCGCTTGCAGTTCAGGAATAATGCTGTTCTGTAACAGTGCTAGATATCGCTTACCGGTGACAGAGCAGTGAAGCCACACCAGACTGTTTCTTTAGGCTGTTGCAAGGGTACCTCAACAAATACATGTGGATTTTCTGTGGTCCACACTCCACAATTGTGGGTGTTAACAGCGCCAGAGAGTGTGAAATGTGCTTCATCTGTCCAAAGTACAGTGTGAAGCCAGTCGTGCTGCTCTTCCATCTTATTGAAGACCAAATTCGAAAAATGTCGGCGAGAGTCGAAGTCAGGAGGTTTCAGTTTTTAGTTATGTTGCAACTTGTAGGGATACCGTTGCAAAGTTACTCGAAGCGCTCTCCAGACACTTCCGTACGACACTCCTGTCTGTCTCGAAACTTCTCGAGCACTGCACTCCCCATGTGCAGCAACCGCCGAAATGGCTTGCACCGTCTGCTCCACTGTCGTGGCAACAGCAGCTGCAGTTGAGGAACGTCAACTTCTTTGACGTGATGCCAAAGAACCTGTAGCTTCAAATTTTTTCACAATTTTGTTCAATGTAGAAGACGTTATTGGTCCTTTGCTATCTCGCATACCCTTCATGTAGCGATATGCTCGCAATGCCGCAATGGCACTTTCCAAATTCTTATAAAACAGTTTAACTAAGAGGGCTTTTTCAACTATGGACAGCAATTCGATGCATACCAGCTTTGACTACCATTACCTGCTGCTGTTGCTTCTTTTTATATGGTTTGTTGCTTTGCATAATCCTACATCAGAAATCTGACAGCGCCATCTGTTGGTCGCCAAAAGAACTATTTTTTTTCATTGCCACACAAAAACCCGGTTTCTTTTCCATCCGTTTGGTGCAAACCGCATCTTTGTATCATGATTCGTTTTCGAATTATTCATTTTTAAAGTTCGTCCTGACTTTTGGATCACCCTGTATATATATATAATAGCTTTGTTTGTCTTTCAACTTTTTTTTCATTTCAGCAATGGTTAATCAGAGTGGGACATATAATTCAAAGGGATTTTCCGAACAATACAAATATTCCAAATTGGGAAATGAATTAAGCCAAATGCCAGACGCTAATCTTTCTGACTACTAGCACGTGGTAGTCTGAGCAGAAATTATAAAACTCCACCGTTGAAAATCATAAATAAAAGTATTCAATAAATTTAAGTTTATTACAAATCATTTTTAGAGTTTTGTGCTTTATCTTCTACCTGAAAATAATAAAGACACATGTATTTAAATGTACTTTTAAAAGAAGTACCTTTTTTTCTGGATGCATTTACTTCAAATATTTTCCCTCAGAACAGACATTTTAAACATAAAATTTTCTGGAATATGTAATATCATTGAGTTAAAAGGAAAGCACATTGCCAAAGAAGAAAAATTCATTTTTTTCAACACAGATTAACTGAGAATACAGAGAATAATAATCTCCATTTTTGCTTTATTTCTAAGTACTGCAAAACAACGTTTAAACTAGCATTACATAGAATGAAATACAAGCGAATGTGCAAAAGTTACTCACGCAACATTTTTTCATTGGACAAGCATCATTGTTCGATTTACTTTTGCAATTACAAAACATTAGAAGATCCAATGCTAACGCACAGCGTAACGAGAAATTACAGCCTTGAAGTTTCGTGTATTACTTTCAGTAATACAAAACTAATGTTTTTCTTTTCTATAGGTGAGTTAGCGTTATCAGTACAAAAGCTACATTTGGAAATGGGTTGACTTTTCCCATTCCTCGAGAGTTTCATCTGAACAATAGATCAGGACAAAATTAATGGAATGAATAATCTTAATGTACAGATAAAGCCAAACGCCAATTTGCGAATGTAATATCTGTAATTAATGTGTTTCTCAATGCAAACCCCTTTGATTTTTATAGAAATTGTAACGTGTTTTTTTTTTTTTTTATATTCCACATGTTAGGTAAAATTAAGTATTCGGTACGTTTATTCACACAAGAATTGTGTGGATTTCAAAAGTAAATTAGTGTGATATCTAATTTATAAAATATAAATGTTATTAGTTTAATGATCATGAAATAATAGCTATATATCTCTTTCATTTAGCGTTTCACTGAGATAAAAATCTGCAGTAATTTGAATTGCAAATTTTAATATTACAATGAAATTCAAATATCTGCAACCATGGAAAACATTCCGTTTTTAGACCACAAATATTATCTATCACCAAACCGTAAAATCATTATTTTTAGGGATTTTAATTTAAAATAATATAAATTTATTTAATTAAATCAAGTTGCTTTAAATAAATAAAAGAAATATATAAGTAAATGTATCAAACGTATATTTAAATGTAACGTAGAATTTAAATTTAAAGGTAAATGCAAAGTAGTATTTAAATTTAATAGATTGTTTTCAATGCTTTCAAAATTTTCCATTCAAATAGCAGTAAAACAATATTAAATGTAAAAGCAAAAACAGTAACAATATTAAATGTAAAAGCAAAAACAGTAATAAAACTAAATGTTAAAATTACTTGTTAAAAGTATTTAAACGACTTAAAAATATTAGTAAAAATATTTTAGAATATCGTCTAAATAACATTAAATACTTCATTTGTAATTAAAGTAATAATGAGTTTCCTCGAAAAGGTTTTGAAACTTTGCCACAATCATCCAAGATATCTAGTTTCAATTCATATAGAAAATCATATTAACATTTATTGGCATATATTTTAAAGTCAAATGATCTTACAACGTTTCTATGAAATTCAGGACTGAACTATATTTTTGCTAACGTATAACCTCGAAATCAATTTTTAGTTCATTTATGAAATCAAGTAACATACGGTTTCAGAAAGAATATGTAATCGCATATTCAATTATATAATTTATTTCGCAAGACAATGCAAGAAGGACTATCTTGGTGAAATTTTCAACTTGACATTCTTTTAAAAGACCAAAAGTTAAAAGGATATGGTATGCCATTTATTCTTAACAACTAAATTCATTTTTTCATGTAACTCTCTGCAGATCATATTTCTCCTCTTACGAGAAGTCCCCTCCCTCACACACACAGAGATTACCTAAAACATTACTGTGAAGAAATTCTTAAATTACTTTCATAAATTGTATATAAAATAAAATTGTATTGTAATTACTTTCATAATATGTTGTTGTTACATAAATTGTATTGTGATTATTTTCATAATATGTTGTTGTTACGTAGGGCACTTGGACCTGCCAAACTCGAACTGCTGACGGCTTTGCAAATTTTAAGTTCGTAAGTTTCAACATTCGTTTAACCAGAGCACCATGAAGGTGAAAGTGCGACTTTGCTCTAAGACTTCTCTGGTAGATGGCATCATCAGAGAATCCACTCCCTCAATTTTGACATGGATCTGGTAGGGGATGAAATTTTCTCCAGATCATTATTACATCCATGGTGACTTTTCAATGACCGATCTCATAAATAATGATAATAGTCAATGACAAGCTATCCAAACTGATTTCTCAAATCATGAACTCCACCAACTTAAACCTCTTTTCTTTACTGTTCTTCAGCAGGGTGGGTTTATTTTTATAATTTCTGAAAAACAACATCTGAAAATAGGCTTAAAGTGCAGAAGATTGTTGGATGTAAAATAGTTTTACTGTCTTCTCTGTTATTTTACAAGCAAACAAGTTCTGCATTGTTGTAAGCTTGAATATTTATCTGTGATAGTGAATTGCTAATTTATTCTTCCGCATGAAAATTTATTTTACTTAAAATAAAAATCATAAACAGGAGTTTTAAAATTTTTAAAAAAATATCTGAAAAGATATTTGTTTGAGCTTTTCATTCATATTATTGTTAAAACTCTTTGTAAAAACAAATTAAACTCTAATCTACATAATATTATCAATTGCACATTTTTGTTAAGTAAAGCTACGATAATATTTAAGTAAAATTATTTTAAGCAAAAGCACACACACAAAATAAGTAGTTTATTTTTCTAGGAACACCAGCATTTCAGAAAATTGCTGTGTAAAACTTACTGAATAATTTTTCATTTAATAGCTTATAGTCCAGAGAAAATAGCCTATTCAATTCCTTCAATCTTTTAAAATCATTCTTTTCATGTGGTATGATGGTAAAATGATATTTAGGTAGTTTTACAGTTATGAAAATGGCGGTAAATAAGCTATGATTTAATATTTTAAAATTTGCATTTGTATTGTATACTCACCTTAGTTTAAATCGTGTTTTTGATTAAACTGCAATTAATGTTACTCATTATTATGCGACATATTTTAATCTTCCACTTTAAGAAAACTGAAAGAGTTATGATTTAATAACGTTATAAAAGTATTAAATTACAAGCATATATTACCTAAAATACTAAAATTTAAAACACATAGCCAAGTGATTGAAACATTTTTATTATTTTATCAAAAAATAAGTCGGTTTAACTGATTACTTCTGCCACTACAAACGTTTTATATCTTCATAATTCTGGACCATGATCAAATAACGCGAGGGCTAAGTTTAACTTAAGATTTTTACTCTAAAGATCTACACTACATAAGTGGATAAAAATTAAACCTTATTAAAAATTAATAGGTATTGACTTAATTAGTATGACTCTCGTTTTCTGAGTCACGCATTAAATTTGCTATATTTCTAAACAAGAAAGGAAACTTTTTTCTATTACACCATTACAATCAATAATTTATTAACCATAAAATGGTTGTTTCTTTCGTTCCAGTTAAGATCATGATTACTTCATATTACAATTCTCATTGGTTAAAAATATCCATGACGTCAGATGGTTTCATCTACGTCACATTGTATTGAGACGGCATCGTAAATCTGACTTGTCCACGCATTTGCTGCTTGCTTTCAAACTGCATTCTTCGAGCAAACAAGTCAAAGGTCATCATTGAATGTCTCAGAATATTGCCTAAGTTCATTTTGTCAATAAAACGATTTCTTGTACAAAAACCAAAGCATAGGCTTAAAAAGCCATTTTTTATTGATTCAAGTCATTAACATGCAGACAGTAGAAGAAAAGACAAAATGAAAAAGTCAAGTCAAAACATCCACATAAAATTATGTGAAAAATTTTCTTTTTCTAACGATATATATTCATTTCTTTTAGTTTTAGTTGTTGCATTAAATGTTCACTGAGTAATACATGTATTACTGCTACTTTGTTACTCTTTATTCACAGTTCTCACAACAAAGCAGTAAGTGAAGTTTTAAGCACAGAAACATTCAAGTCACTAATTTTCAAACTATTATTAAGAAACACGTTTTTATATCATAATAAAGAACAAGAGATTGTTTGCTTTTTATTTTTTTATTGGGAATTTGAAATTATAATCTAATTTTTAACGTCTGAGCGTTTCCTAATATTTAACATTCTCATCTTTCATGTAAATAAATAAAATATGTACAATATATTCTATATTATGACCATAAAGATATTTAGATATAAATACATATTTTAAACAGCATAAAAATATTCTTCACAAAAAATACTTTTCATCCTTACTTTTTTAAAATAATCTCGAAATAATTTATAATGAAATAAAATATTATTAAACAAACTGGGGGAATTTAACGTTTTAAAAGCTGATGAGAAAAAGAAATGATGAAAGAATGCTGAAAGAGAATCTCATGAGAAAAAGAAATTCACAGATAATATTTCCAATTTAAATTTTTTTTCTGGATATTAAATGTACAAAAAAAGTGACTTTATCACACCTTATTCAGAATGTTTGCAATGAAACACTTTAAAAGAAACGAGATAAATATTCATGTTAGAGATACGAATGCAGTATCATTGGTGATTAGGATTCTTAATATTTCGACATTTCAATCAATTTCAAAGTTATTACGATTATAAATGCATAATCTAAGTTTTAATAAAACTTCATAATTATTATTTTTAACTAAGAACATATTTAATGCATATATATTTGATTAGAAATAATAAATTTTTAGAAATACGTTAACAATTGGAAATGCAATTTTGGTCTTTGACAATACACAATTTTAATTTAATACTTAACCTTCAACAATTGATACTCAGTTTTATTGACAAGACAATAAAGATAATATAAGTCTTATAAATATAATACAGCTTTGACATTGAAAAAATAAATTTTATTTTTAAATAGTTATTTGATTGATCGTCAATGTTTATCTTTAATATACGTAATATATTTAGTACTTCAGAAAATGTAGCTTTTATAAAATATTAATGTTTACCACTTGTTTGAAAAATGCTCTGTTATTGTTTTCGCAGAATTTTAATTAGCCGTAGTAAACAAGAAATAAAAAAGGTACATACTTTCTCGTGCGATATAGTTCTATTACTGTATGAACTACTTTAATGCAACTAATTCAGACTCAATGAAATAACAAGATCTGAAATATAATTTCATTATACTTTTTACTTATAAAACAACTAATAAACATAATTTTGTTTGTTGTTTGTTGTTTTTTGTTGCTGTTTTATAAGTAACAATATCTTACTTATAAAACAAATCACCACATCTCAAACAAAAGTAGTATGAATGAAAACTCCACAGTTATTATCAAACAGAAGTTTACATATTTTAGCCCCTGAACTTACATAGCGCGTTTTATTTCTCTGAAATATAATCAACGCTTCAAAAATAACACTCTAAAATTTTTCAATTACATAAGAAAAGAATCCACACATTTTTATCAATTAACTAAAGCATATTTTAATTAAACTTAACATTAGATTTCCATTTCTGTTTTCACTCTGTTTTTGAAATATAACGTTTCTCAAGAACAAAATGCTGTAATGTATAATTACAGCATTTTGATCTTTTCTTTTTAGTAAAAAAGATTCAACGATAATCTTAGAAATACTTTATTGACGAAATATTAATTTAATAATAAATATTCACTTAATATTCACTTACACACTGGAATAAAATAACACAGTAATCATTTCAGGAAAAATATTATGAAATTCAGTAAAAATTTTGCTTCTTTTTTAAATTAATTTAAAGTTTTTTGTTTGACTGATAAATAAATGTAAGAAAATATTATTTTCCTTTTGAAAAATTCAAAAAGACATTTTTTAAACTTGATTATAACAATTGTTAGCAATACAATTTTATACCACTAATTATATCTTATAACAGTTATCTAACAAATTAACTTAAGTTATTAATCAGAGGTAAAATATTACTTACATTTTATTCTACTATAGATTATAATGAAAATTTCTGCTTCTGTAGTTATTTTCACCACATAATCTAGAGTATACTAAATCTAGAATTTACAAAATTGTAATTTATATTACTTTACCATATTTCCAAACATAGACATGGAACAAAATCAAAAAGCAATCTTTTCTAATCAAAAAATTACTATCTTAGTAAAGATAAATAAACTAACAGATAACCTTTATAGTCTTTGCTTACGAAATATTTTTGATGGAAAACTTCTACTTCAGTTAAGAATCTTTTGAAAATATTATCACATCCCCGTCTTCTTTAAATAATTCTAGCATCACTTTATTTAAGAAACATCCTTCCTACTTTGAAAATGTTTTCTTTTCTGAAAAATATTTTTTTAAACATTTTGTTTAAAGTACTGGTAGCGACAGATGTCAATTCCAGTTCATCTGTCAAAGCAGCAGACGATAACGGAGTGTTGCCAACTAATATTTTTTCTCCATTCTAGCTGTAGGTAACTCGTGTATCGAGACGAGAAGAGCTGTTGTCATCGATATTTTTTCTCCTTCTGAGAAACAACCGATCCAGAAAAGAGACAGAAAGTAACGGTAAAGCTTTATCGGATAAACTCGGCTTCCTTTTCATCTTATCCTTCTTTTCTTACTTAATAACTTGTTCATATAAAGAAATAAAAAACGACTGTTTTATTCAAGAAGGGATGACAGTTTCAGTATAGTGTAATTAGCATACAATCCAGTTAAAACGCCTACACCACGGCATTATTAAGCTTGAATCTGAAAATATGTGAATATTCAGTTTGCTTTTCTTAATGTTAAATGTGTACATTTTAAATAATGTATGATATTTATGGAGAATCTCTTTTTTTTTCTTATGGAAATAAATGCAATTTCTTTCATTTGTATAAAAACAAATTTTATTGAGTTTGTGTGCAAAAATCACCGAATCATTATTGTGGTTATATTTAGGGCACTCGAAGAATCTAAAATATCTAAAAAGCAGTGACATCATTCTAACAATATGTAAATTTGATATATCTATTTTTTGTAAACAAATTGCTTTTATGTTTATAATATTTAATTATTTTTGAAATTTAATAAATAATATAAAATATATCAGTATTTTATAATTACTTTTATGTGCTGAATATTTTATTTTTTAAAATTTATAATTTATTTCAGAAATAAATTATTAAACTGTAATATTTACAAATATTTACCAGAAATAATACTTCTCTGACTAAGATTAACATAAATGTACTGACTTACATTTGAGATTCTAATAACGTAATAGAAGTTCATATAATGAAATAAAATATTTTGTCAAAATAAGTTTAATGGAAAATTTAAATTTCATTGACAAAATATAAGAAAAGGAACTTTCAAAATTTCACATGTTTGACGTTTATCATATACACTTACAAGTTTGAATATATAATTTCATTATTAACAGTCTTGATTAAGATAGTAAAAAAAAAACGTGAGCTTTTTATTATGCTTATGACAAAATTAAGCTTTATGACCTGATACTTAATTAAACTCATTCATATCTATTCCTTATCTGAAATGATGATATTTATGCATTGATCTGTCGACAAAATATAAACAAGTTTTATGAAAAACGATGCGTCATTTTTTTAAAGCTTCACTACGTTTTCTTGTATTACGGCACCATGCAAGTACTACTTTATGATATGGAAAATGGCAATAATCTGAATCTCTCTTTTCACTAGCAATCACTTTTGTCATTTGGGACTCATTTTTATTACCGGACACACCGGTTATATTGCACCGTAGCACCGGTACAGAAAGCAACTGCAGCTGCCGGTGATAAAAAGAAATGCCACTGTTATTGCTTTCGGAGGGTTAGTTCCAATTACTGTTGCCATCAACAAGTCGGAAATCTTTCCAGGAGCGTGCATAGTTAAGAAAAGTTATCGGAGGAATCGTCTAATTAAGTTGTCTTGATTGCAACTAAAGGTAATTGACATTACTTTCGATAATCGAATACATTTCTTTTCATCATGCAGCTAATAAAATACAAAGGAACACTTCAAAGACATCTATTACATTCTATTTGTATTTAATAGGCCAAATAAATTATGTTTATATTTTCTTCAGGATATCAAACATAAATACAATGCAACGAAGTTAAATAATTGTATTGAATCTAATTATTTTTGTTTAAACAATATACATTGAAATACTCTTGAAAATGACTTGATAACTATCGATTTAGGAAAATTAAATCCCTAGTGTCTGACATTTAAAATTTTTAATTCTTTTTTAACCAATTATTTACAATATATTTTAATTTAACATTTTAGAGGTTTTTTTATTTAAAAAAATTTTTATTTTCGCAAACTGACATTATAAGAAATAAAAATGTGTTTCTCGAATTCATGATAAATTTGAATTAATTTATTTAATTCTAAAATAAATGTGTGTTAAAATCCATACATACACATTTGCTTTGAAATTCACTTGGTTTTCTACTACAATTGAAATTAATTTCTAGGCTACATTAATGGAAAAGAAGAAATCGAGCTATGATGGGAAATAAACTGATCTTGCTTAATTTCTTCAGATTTCTATGGAAAAAGAAGATATTATAATCTTAATTCCCTTAGTTTCTCTCCAATTGAAAGATGAAGCTTTTTTAAATTTCATCATGCTGAATTCTCCTACATTTGAAAGTAATATGTGCGTGTAAAATTTTCAAATTAAAAACGTTTTAATGTAAAAATACCTTTAAATGAATGTGTCATTTTTAAAACATCAGTTTAGATTTGACTGTTTATTATAACAATGCTAATAAATAAATATCTATTTTATTAGAATAAAATGAAAATATTTTCCGATTTTACAGGTAAAGTTTTTGTACGTACCTCACAAGGAATATTTTAAAATTTGTATATTAATTTAGGTTTAAAAAATTCAGTTTGAAAGAAATTACCTGCAATTATATGACATTTATAAAATTCTGTTATTTGTAAATATTGATAATTATATACTTTACTATTATTTATTATGTAGTTTATAAAATACTTTATAAAAATGAAAAATTATGCATGAAAAAAATGTATTGATAAATCTAGAGAATCTCTTGTGGGAGAGGGTAGTTGTAATATTATTGTAATTTTTTTACATGTTATATATATAACTATATATGTTATATTTATAACTGTGTTCAGGTGCAACCTCCAAAGGTATTATAAACGTTATATATGGATTGAAGGGAACAATATAAACTGTAATATAAACCAAAAACTAATGAAAGAAATTTTCACAGTGTAAGAAACTTTGGTTTCTGAAAAGGTGTAATTTTCTTTAATCAAAAGATTCTTAATATCTTCTTCCATGGTACTACTGATACTGACTTCTATAAGATATGTTATCCTTTTTGTTTACTTGTGTCTCTAAAAGTGTTCGAATACCAGCTCGATAATTAATTTGACCCATTCTCCTGACACATGACTCGGGGCAGTAAAATTAAGCTTTAAAATTGGTTAGTTTGTCACTTTAATATTTTCTAACCCTTTCAGAAAGTTTTGAGTTTTAGGGACCAACAACTTAAAGGGAATTACGAACCTCTACAAACAGCCACGAAGTAGAACCCAGAAACTGTTTGACTAATTACGGTAATCGTTCTTCGGGAAAAAAATTCTTCATCTAATGGTACTTTATTTCATAAAGAAGTTTTATAAATGGAAAGATAATTTAAGTAATTATTTTCTTTCGCTCTGTTAATTACAACTTTGAAGAAATTAGAATAATTTTCTTAGGTTATCTCGTTCATAATCACCAGTGCTAATTATTATAAAAATATTCTTCAAAACATATTTTATTCTTTTGCCGCCCAAAAATGATAATTTAAAAAAATTTTAAATGAAATCATGAAAAATTAGAAATGAAATCATGAAAATATTTAATTCGAAATTTTTTAGTTTACTTAATATAATATGTTTGTAAAAAGGTCATCTTCCAAATGTATTCGATTGCTTTAGCTTTCCAATTATTTTGGAGATAACGTAATCCAAACAATAAAAAAGGCCATTTATTAAAGCAGTTTTATGGTATAAAATTGTATAAATTGTTCTCTTTTAAACACACTTAAATTACGTGTTAAAACAGTTTACATGCTATTGTTATTCTAGGAATTTTTACCGGTGGGCCGCATAATGCTTTTTAAGGCTATTCATAAAAAAAATTTTGCTAGCTGATTATTGTTAAAATCAGAAGAATAAATTAAATAATAGATTATTTTTCATTTTTAGTGCTATATTTCTTGAATGATTCATTATTAGTTTAGCCAAATACCAACATCTCTCTACAGGAATCACGAATTTTTAATATTTCATATTTCGAAGCAAAAATTAATGCTATTCATTATTATAACATATCAAACTATGAATGCTTATGCTTATGAAATGTTGTTAAAATTAGAATAATCGGTAATATGTGTTTGTGGTATCTAAGGTACTTTTCTTAATCTTTTAAATGTTTATTGATTACACAATAATATTCAATTATAAAAAGCATAAATAATTTCTTAAATCTTCTTCGTTAAGCATATGGAGTAATTAAATATTGTATACTATTCTATTACAATTATAAATATATAATATTTTGCAGTCTAGTCTCATTAATGTGACCAATACGCGTTTCCAACGTTGACGTTAAATTATCAATCACAGAAGGCAAGATTCAGCAAAGTGCAGATAGGCATATATAAAGTGTTTGTGAAAGCTTTGAAAAACATTGAAATCGTTGGTGTAACGCATAAACAGAGACATTTATCGATCTCCAGAAGGACATGATCATTGACCTTTGTAAGAAGGGTGAAAGCATTTTCGAAATGGCTAAGTTTGTGAACAGTTAGCTTATCACCGTGGTAAAAGTATACAATGCATGGCAAAATTTGACTGTCCAAAACCAGTGACATGGGAAATGTGGTGCATTACTAGCCACAGATGATAGAAATGATAGACGTCTGCAGAGATGCATTCTGGTGAATATACATGCTACCATTGAGAAACTCACCGTCCAAATGAACCAAGGGGATATCAAAAGTATCTCTCCAATTATTGTTCAGTAAACGTTGCTGCGTCTGTGCCTCCTAAACAGACTACTGGTTCATGCACCTCTACTCACTAAAGTTCATATTCGACGAACGCTGGAATTTGCACGTGAGTATCGCAATTAGACGTCTTCTGAGTGGAGACATGAAGCGTTTTCCGATTAATAAAGTTAGTTTTATGTTTCATAGGATGGATGGATGTTGGCATATGCCATGTAAAACCTCTAAAAGCAACTATCTTAACACCCTTGCCGGAACAGTTCAAGTTGATGTCGGGAGTATTATGGTCAGGGGAATACTTTCCTATCATTCTCTGGATTTATTTATCACTGTGAAAGACGTGAGGGATCAATAAAATATAGCATTTCTTCTTGCGAATCATGTATACATCTACATGAGCATTGCTTTTCCTCAGAATGATGGCCTCTACCAGCAGGACAGTTCAATTTGTCATACTATTGACAATGTTTGTGCGTGGTTCGAAGAACACCAGGATGAGTTTACGTTCTTTTCGGGTCAGCAAACTCTCGTGACTTAAGCCCACTCGATAATCTGTGGGACCATCTCGATCAGAATGTACGCGGCATGGATCCTCACCCGCGTAATCTAGCGCAGGTGACCACGACACTGCAGTCAACAAAGCTCAATACCCTAGTGAATATCTTCAAGAACCTAAATGACACTTTTCCTGAACGTCTTTCAGCATTCTACTCTGTGAAAGGTGGTTATTCTGGCTTTTGATAGGTGATTACATTGATCTGACAGGACTGTGAAAGTTCATTTAAATTTCTCTTCTAATGCAATGTGCAATAGTTTATAATGCTGATCTTGTTCAAAAGATGTTATTATTGAAGTACAGTTGATAGTTTTTCGAGAGTCTGTGTCATCAATCAACCACAACCTTTGTACCTCAAATATGTATCCATGTTAAAACATCTCATATTATTTGTTGTGTTCATCATTGGAATGCGCCTTTTTACAGCAAGTTTGTCAGGAAAATGTTACCACATACTTTTCTCTATCCTCTGCTTTCTACGAAATTATTTAATACACCCTCCTCCATTGAATGACGCTTTTTCCTTCCGCAGCTGATTGTAAGCTGTATTTAAATTAGAAAAATGTCACCACATACTTATATCCTTTGGTTTCAATGAAATTATTTAATACACCCTCCTCCACTGAATGACAATTTTCCCTTACGAAGCTAATTGTAAGCTGTATTTAAATTACGTGATGACATCATTACACTTCTGCACTATATTCTTTGATGCGACTATATAATATAACCAATATATGAAAATTTTAAGAATTCCAATTACATTTAGACCTACAAAATCAATTTTTCAACTTCTTGGTTCCTTTTGCAAACCAGTCTATTATTCTCTCTCTCTCTCTGTCTGTCTCTCTCTCTCTCTAAATCAAATTTGAATGCTAATTTACTTGTACTATTATATCTTTTTTAATATCCCTAAATAAGATTTATGAGATGCTGCACAAAAGGACATTCATCAGAACAATACAAACGCAATCGGGGGTTCAATAAAAGTCTATGAAAACTCCAAAATGAGGATTTTATGATAGAATACTAAGTTAACAAATAATTTAATGTATAAATTTTGTTTCTTATTTTTGCAAGGTTTGACTACTCAGCAGCAGAAGAGTTTGTCAACGTACCAACACTTACTTTATAGCACTGAAATGCAAGCTTCTGTTGCTCCAGATGAACCTCAAAATTATTTAATTCCTTGAGTTTATTGAATCAATGGTATATTGTAATTATTATTATAAGCATTTTGATTATAGATCATGATCGTTAAATATTTACCAAAGTTTGAAAAAAACAATCAGTCAAGAAAACTTATTTAGAAAATAAAAAAACATGTGCTTTTGATTCACTTAAATGTAGTGCAGATCTTATGATTAATAAATTAGGAAATTATAATGATTTGCCTCACTAAACTTGTTTTTTGTCCATCAACACACAAAGGTAAAATTTCTCGTGCTTTCAAATAACGAACAGTGACAAGACCGATTCCTGAGCTGGTACTCTCCTCTCCCTACCATATGAAGTATATTTTTGAAATGAATTTCTTGATCGCATTTTTAAATATTAATTTATTTTAACTGTCTATATTTTTCATTTAGTAGGAACAATTGTGATTGTATTTTTTTCCCTCATTAAAGAATAAATTCGACATATATAGAGCTAACGTAAACTTTAGCACCTAAGCCTTCTCAACAATATGATTTTCTTACAGGTAAAATAATGGATTTGTTAGTTTTATTATACAAACATTATATAAATCAAAAAAAATAAAAGAGGAAATATATAAAAAAAATAGTTAATTGTAAATAAAAGGAATTAAAAAATAAAAAACCAACTTAAATTTAGGTTTTGAAACTACTCATGATTGACAATTTTCAAATAAATGAAAATAAAAAAATCCCTTAATTTATATATTACTTATTTCAAATTGTGTTTGGAATCTAGAAGAAAGAATTTTTATAATCATAATGCAAATCCTAAGTCTTAAGTATATATTATGAACACTATAATGTCTGTTTTTTATAAATACCCTGATAAAATATTCGTATAAAAACAAAAAAAAATATTATATTTTTCATAACTTAACACAAATTTCGTTTCAAATATTATCCATAGTCTGTTCAATATGATATCTTTACTGCAATAATAATGATACAGAATAGTATTCTAAATATTCCAATTTTTAAAATCTAACGTTTGCAAACAATTTTAACAGCTTATGACTCCTTAGTTTGTTGTCTGCTTTTCCATGCATTATAAGACTATTAAGTGGAAAATTTCAGAATGAATTTCTTTATTAATAACTCTTACGCACTTTCGGAAAATCGTATTCATTTTTTTTTTTTTTTTTTTTTTTGAAAAAGCTTGAAAGGAAAATCGTGTTTTTGCTCTCGATAGTTATTTAGAAGGCAATTAAAATTTAGCATTAACTATTTTTTAAAAAGTCATTAGCAGTTCTTTTCTGAAAAATGCTTTTGAAATTAATCAATTGTTAAAAGTGAGGTGTGAATGCAACCAAAAACAATATATATTTCAGTTGTATATGAAAACAATTCTATCACAAGATTTAGCATGTGATTGTAAATTTCTGCCGTCATAAAAAATGTCGATATCTTGATATATCAATCTCCAAAATTACAAAACCACACAACTTTTTTATGCCACCCGATTCCGTCAATGTCCCTTTTTTTGTGTATCCACTACCTCTCTTGAAAATGACAAATTCCAAAGTAAAAAAGAATAGTAAAATAGTAAATTATTGCAACAAATATGATCGTGGCTCCAATTTATCACTCTTTTGAATATTGCAAATAACTTCTTAATCCCCTTTGGATAGTAGACTACAGTCTCAGTCCTTTTGAAGAATGAAATAAGAATCTTGAATTTTTTCCTCCAAAATTGGAATTGCTTAAACATGTCAAATAAATGTGAATAAAGAATATTCTGAGATCATTTTTTCTGTTGTTTAAAACTGAAACAGTGAATTAGCCCTAGTTCACTTTATATATATATATTAATAGATGATAATAATAATAGATATGTATGCAACATTCATTTTGCGAAGTAACTTTGAGCTTTTTATTTGTTTTCAATAAAAAAAATTCATGAAATTATTAAATGTGCTTAACTAGCTATAATAGAGTAATCAAAATATATTTTATATCAGAAAATTTTTTTGTTGCTTAGATATGCTTGGTTGTTAGATTACGGGAAATAAATTGCAATATGAGAAGCATCATATATTTTACTCCATGTATTAACGGTGTTTTCCACTTAAATATTTTGTCTTATTTATCACAGCCTTTTTTTTTTTTAAATTTTATCTTATTTCTCAATGTCTTAAAAATTTACAGCATTTGTTACTTTTTTCACAATCAATCCTAAAGTAGAACATGTTTCTATAAAAAGTGTACATTTTTAGCATTTTCTGAGAGTGATGTTTGTGTTTGAATGAGACAATATGGCATTTGAAATACTAAACGACTTCTTTTTATAACATAAAAAGACCTTAGTATTTTTTCTAAAGGTATTATTTCTGCGAAAAAAAATAGGAACTAAAAGGAACATTTTACATTAAAAAATCTTTTTTTAAAAAGTCTTAAACATTTTTTTTAAGAATCTTTATTGTTTGATATTAGATCATAAAATTAAAAATACTCTTCAAATAAAAATGTTTTAAAAGGTAAAAGTAATTTTATCATATAATTTGTGTGTTTATCATTTAAAATATCTATTCAAGTAGTTTAATTTCTTAAAAAGTTTTTATTTAATATAAGTTATCCATATATGAAAAAACAATGAAATTCATTAATTATTGTGGAAATATTTGGATTTAAAATAATTTTGATAGCATGAAGAATTTTATATGAAGTTTATTTTTATTTTATTATAAATTTATGACATACTGTAACAGATCTATATTAACGATACTGACAAGAGAAGGCGTTACTGCCCAATCGAGTGAACTTCAACAACATATTCATATCCAATAAGAAATAGTTAGATATAGAAGGGAGTGTGAGAAGCGAAAGACGAACCATCCGGTCCATAAATACCTTTGTTTAATTATTTGTAATATACCTTCTAACCTTATGTATAACCTTGTTTAATATTAAGTATTTTCCTTTGTAACTATTTTAATCATGTGTAATGTCGCAATAAATGTTTTGTTTTTTTGTATTATTCTAGCTTCCATTTTCTTATGTCCCTACAATACCAAAAATAATTTATTTGCTTTTTTACATTCTCATTGACATTTACTCTTTCGTATTTTCTGTGTTCTAAGATATTTAATATATACAAATTTTTCCTCCTAGGAAACTTATCATGAAAAATCTCTCTCTCTCTCTCTCTCTCTCTCTAACAAAGAGGTAATACTTTTCTCGTAAATTCCCCAGTAGAAAAAAGGAAAAGGAATGTCCTAGCGGGAAGATAAAATCCTCACCAAGTTATTGACTAACTTCTAAGATTGATTTCTGTGGTTTCTACTTTTTCCCTCGTATTCTTCTATATATAAAAATAGTATTTCTTTGCTAGATTGGCAATAGAAGTAGGCTGGTTATCGATGATTACTCTGTAAGATTTGATAAAAAAATGAAAAGGATTCCATGTTTTATCACTACTGACCAGCACTTCTCAGTAAATTGGAGCTAACATTCTTTCACCAGAGAGTGAACATTATTTATTTTTTGATCCAACTTTGGGTTATGACAAAATATTTCAGGCACAAATTAGATAAAATAATACTTCTAATCCGAAAAAGAAAAGCAGTGAATTGGATAAAAAGTTAACTTGTATTTCGTAAAACATTGATTACTTTAATTCTGCTCCTTCAATCTTAAGAAAATTCACTTTGTTGCAACGTTAAATTATCATTAATTTGGAACAAACCATTTACAGTATTGAATTATATTTTATAACAATAACTATATGTACAATTTAATGCGAAAAAATAATTTGGCATAATATAATATGCATTTAAACTGCGCTGAATAGATGGTTAAGCACTAAAACTCTCTTTGATCACTTTAACAACTTATTGCTCCTAAAGTTGTGGTTCAAGATATTTCATTTATGGTGTTTCAGACTTTTAAGGAAAGGAATGCAGAAATAAAATTTTTGCTAGCAGAAAAGGTCATGTAGTATAGTTCACAAAAATATCTCAAAAATAGAATTTAGGTGTAAGGAATCTTATTGGTTATAGTGTAAAATTGCAAATATTATTTATGTTTAATTCAATTTTTGATTTTTGAATATATAGAGACATTTTATGCGTGCTGAATATCCCATTCATAGTTTGCATTTTATTGCTGGGAACAAAACTTTTTCTATGTGTTTTTCCGTAAAGCACAACATTTGAATACATAATTTTCAGAAAATTGAGCACATAAAATATAAGTGATTTTTCAAAGATTTTATCGTATTAAACCTTGATTTATTTGAGGTAATCTCATAATTGTTGGTTTATTGTTAATGTTTAAAGACACATAATGCTAAGTTTAAGCTAAAATGATATGTTCTGAAGAATAATTTTAGACGTAAGCATAAAATATAATTCAGGCGACAAATATATGCTGATTTCTCTAAGAATTATGAAAAGTATTTAAGATCTATGAACTATAAAATTTTATGCAAGATGAATCACTAAACAGAAAAATAACTCCTTCGAAAACTTCTTAAAACATCTCTTTTTAAACTATTAATCTCGACTAGAAAAGAAGTATCAATCACCTTTACTTCATAATTTAGCTTTCAGAAATTGAATCTTCTACTTTGGATTTATAGATCCATTATTATTAATTAAAAATCGCAGAGTTTTATGTGTCACATGAATTTTAGAAGCAGTAAGAAAATGAAATGCCTCTTTTGTATGCCATTTCCTTAATATGGAAATTGGCTTTGAAACAGTATTTATTCCAGTAAAATTTTCTTAATCATCGTAATGATTTTATGTAAAATTATATAGTATAAAGCAACACAAATTTTGAGTTATTTAAAAAATACATTTAAAAATTTATCATTGTTATAAAAAATAAAAAATATAAAATAAAACAACTCACTTAATATTGAAGACGTAAATAGATTTACAGGGGATTCATTACATTTTTTTACTTCAGGGTTAATATAAATCACATTAAAATAGCCTTTGTTATCGGTATACAGAAATTTAGTATAATTTTAATAATGCTTTGTCATTGCATCATTTCTTAGAAGTGAATCATTTATTTAAAGAAAATATTACTGGCATTAATCATCATAAATATTATGATCAATAAAATAGAATTATTAACAAAATTATATATCACTGATTACGAATTCTACATTGTATTTTATCTT
>CM075851.1:31466033-31471033 GCA_037975125.1 Latrodectus hesperus | reverse complement strand
TGAAAATTTTTTTATTAAATTCTACTTTGATCGTAAAATAATAGATTCTATCAGCAAATGCTTTGTTTGAAGTAACAGAATTTGTGGAATTTTTTATTAAACCTTCTCGTGACTGAGATGTTGGATAATTGTGTCTCAAAGAAATTCCTGACCAGACGGAAAAGAATAATCTTCCAGTGACTATAGGAGTTTGGAACTGGAATTGCTCGATCAATTTCCATTTTTGGAACTGGAATTGCTCGATCAATTTCCATTTTTCTATAAAAATCCAGAAAATTTTTATCCAATAAAGTTTCAGAAAGTTCTATTATTTTAAAACATTAAAACAAACAAATATGTTAAGGACATTAAATATTTTCTTATTTTAATTATTAACATGAATAGTTTTTGCCTGTAAAATGGCATAGGAAAGAAGTTATAATATTTATAATGGGATCCCACAACAAGTTAACCAAAAGTAACTTAAAAATGACGTCACATGTAAGTATTTATATTCGTAGAAAATTCGTATTTTTTCTCTCTGTTCTTCAAATATTTGGTGCTTTTGATCACCAATAAATGCATTTGTGTTTTATTCAATTTTCAATATATTTTAATGTGTTAAAAATAAATACATATGTCAACTCTAATTAGTACTTCCTAATTGTTTGTTAAGTAAAGTTGTCAAACTTTATTCGCCTGTTTTTAACTGCTGATTTTGATTTTGCTAACCAAAGAAATGGTGCGATAGCTTTCAAAAGAAGGCAGCGTAAAACGATTTACCCACATCACTATTTTTTGTATTTTAAAAAATTGTAGACAAACTTGAAAAAAAATTATTGATGAAAGATATTTTTAATTTTGAAGATTCAACTATTTGATACGCACGCCCTTGTAAAAAAGATAGGAGGAAACTCAAATTTTGTTTGAAGGTTGTTTGTACTAAAAGTTTTTAAAAATAAAGAATTTTGTCCTCTGAAAGTAGATGCTCATATGTCTGCAACAATAGAAATATTTTTAAAATATATATTTATGCTGTTGAGACAATAACTGTCAAACAGTGGCAAATATTTATTCAATGGCAATCTTTAGAATGTAAAAATTTTTAAACTAATGTGACAATAGTTTTGATTTTATATTAATCATAAATATAAATGCAAAAAATATTTGAAAAAAAATTAATTTGTTAGGAATTTAAATTTTTTAATGTCTTTTTTAAATTAGTGAATTTATGTGAGTTAACTCATTATCCCATGATATCTAAATGAAATCCCTATCTAATAATATACTTCTCTTTTTAAACAATGAATATTTTCATTAACATTCAATTATTCCAACATGTAAGGGACTTCAACTGTAAATATATATATATATAAACTCTTAAGATATATATATACTCTATAAAATATATATACTCTAAATATATATATACTCTTTATGTGTATCTGTGGTTATATATTTGATATGATTCATTAATTATTTTTATATACAATAATTGATTATGTTACTTTCTAATTTTCTATACTTAAAATTTTGTTTCAACGCTTTTAAAACACATCTTTGAAAATTAAAAATCTTTCACAGGTCATCTATGGATGCATAAAAACATGATAACAAAATATTATAAGAAAGGCTATTTTGTCTAATCTAAATGTTGCAAATAAATTAGGTAAGTGTTGCAAATAATTATTATGTAAAGTATTACCTTACAAAATATAAAAATAATAACATTTGCTTATTTTATGCAGTATACAGCAAATTGTCTATTGATTGCTCTTCTCAGAGAAATTCTCAATACTTTTATAGAAATTTTAACTATGCTTTTACAATACGAAGTTCACATTTATATGAACTTCTATGAATTATTGACTTATACATTTTTCATTCTTTTCATGATGCTTATTTGTCTTCAATACAACCTATTAGAGATTTTTGGTGCAGTAATCCATTAATAACTTATAATGTTGCTCTAAAACAAATGCTTAGCAACATTTGTCACTGCTACTGATTTTTATGAATTATTTTTCAATGCAAGAAGAAATCCCTGGTCATTTGTTTGAGAAATACCTGGATTTTGTGTACTCAACTGTAAAAAAGCAACAGCTGAAGAATGAGAAAATTATAGATCAGGAAAGAGAAATGGGAACATTTTTGTATTTCTCTTTCTTTGTGCTATTTCTGTGAGATTAATCCTTGTCTCACAATAAAGTATTATGCCCACATAATACTTTATTGATTCCGACTCTGTCGTTTCTTCCTCAGAGGAAGAAATTGAGAAAGAGACTGTTACGAATGAAGAAATAAACAAAATTCAAATAGGAAATTTTTAGATAATTCAGTACTGTAACTAAATTTTTTCCGACTAATAAACCATAGTTAAAAATTAAAAATATATCGAATTGAATGTAGATAGTGTTATTACTAACAATACTAAAATATTAAGAATTACTTTTGAGGAAAAATATAATTAAAGAATGGTAAAATAATTTTTTATTCAATAAAAATGAAAACCTATGTTAGTTACTTTTGTAAATTATATTTCGAAACTATTATGCTTTATATGATTTATAATACTTTTCTTAGAAAACATGCCTTTCCGTAATTCACATGTGAATTTGCTTCAAGTTGCATATTTTCTGCATGAATATATTAATTTTTCAAATATTTCATAGAAGACAATGCTATTTATTGCTAATTTTTATATTTTTAGCAAATTGATTAATATTTATCACAACATATTTAATTACATTGCATGTTTATAAAGTACTATTTTCAGATTATAATTCAATACTTTTCTGAACACAGTATTGTAATATGTACCGGCGACAAAAATATTTTGCAGACATATTTTCAAGTCTATCCACTTATTTCATTTAAAATTTAATTATACAATTTTTGCTTGAACTGCAGTTACTTCTCTAAACTTAGTTATAAATTTAGTTAATATGTTCTTCAAAAGAAGAAAACGATTTTAATTATATGGTTGACATGTAAAAAAACTCATTTTTTTCCTTATTAAATAATTATATTTTCAGAATTCTTGTATTTTACTTCTGACTTCCATCCCTCTCACGGAAGACTTTTTGAGTGTGTTGCAATGAAAATATTAATAACAAGTTATTTACATTTATTTGATGTAAATAATGAGTTATTTAGATCAAAGATAATTTCCTATTCTACAGTAATCTTCAACTATACAAGCTGCAATTAACTATATATGACTGATAAATTCAATCTATATTTTAACAGGACTAATTAAATTTACAGTTTTATTATTTTGTATAAATTCAATAAAATGTAAATTAGTGGAGAAAAAGTAAGTACTGTTTCATGTGAAAATAGTTTTAGACCACGAACATTACTAGCTCACTCTCTCTCATATATATATTGCATTTATTTTAAGCTTTTATTTTTATTTATAAAATAAAAAGTTTGTTAAAAATAGATATAGGGGTATAAATGGATTATCATATAGAGAAAGAAAATCATAATTAATATAACGTTTATTATAATTTTTTTATTTGTTTTAATATCGAAAATGTATATTAATTTATACAGATAAATAATACACCGGTAAAATAAAATCATTTATAGAATTCTTCAAACAAAGTCATAGATGAATTTATTTTACCGAAACAAAACATCTATTGCATAGAAAATTATGTATTAGAAAGAATATAACTTTATAGAATTTTTCAACAACTAATACTTAGAATTTTTGTTTAAATTAAAATTGGTGTTTTAAAAAAATTATTGGATGGAAAAATTCATTTTTTGATCTTTTGAAAGAGGGTTATTCTTATTAATTAGTTCAGAAATGCTAATAAAACCTTGTTTCTTTGATATCTGAATACACGATACAAAATATTAGAAATAATAAAGGAAGAAATTGCCATAGAAGCACATCTATCGAAAGTATTCTTCAAAAAAAAATCGAGATTATGATACTAAAAAGATAAAGTAATGTTGCAAATAAAATAAACTGCTCCATTTTCAACTTTAATAAATTTTTTAATTCTGTCTTGATTCCTAATAAAATTCAAAATATAATATTCATCCTTTTCTGAGACTCATATGTATGGGCGTAGAACACCCACAAAATTATTTTATAAGACATTTATCAAGAGAAAAGTGCAAAAATCTTAACAACAAGCGAAACTTCAGTCTATTTAAGTGATTCCAATAAAATGACAATCTTCTTTTAAATAGTATAATAATAAGTTACTTAAATAGATTCCTATAAACTCCTGATACATCACTCTGGTGATGGTATCTATTTTTCTTATTTTGAAACTCTAAAAATCTGCGTCAGTAGTCATAGCAATGCTTTGTAGACTTTGGAAAGTAGTTTAAGAGGAATGGAATAAATACACTTTTTCTGATATTACAAAAGTGTTATTAACAAAGAAATTATGATGTATAATGTTAGTTAAAAAAAAAAAAACAAGGGCTATTATATTGAACATTTAAAAGTAATGTGCGAGTGTTCATCAAGTTAAAAAACAATCAATAATATTTAATATTATTGATTGCTTTTTGCGCCAGGCACCGTTTTCATTCGTACCTCCAAAGATACTTCTTAAAATCCTGCGTTCAAATAGGTCCAACAACCTCTCCTCTCTTTCAGTCAAAGTTTAAGTATCCGAGGCATAGGTCAAAACGGGACGGATAAGCGTTTTATAGATCTGTAGCTCAGTTATTTAGCTTGAGCATGTTTTTCGTAATATGTATCAACTACAGTTCAAAGCTTACTTCGAGAATATGACGATGCACATGTATTGTAGAGCATTATTATTTTCAGCTGGAATTGCTTTTTATGAAGTTTATTAAGAAGATTTCCTGGATCTTCTTTTAACTTATGCAAAAATATTCTCCCTGTTAGTCAAATTGCATATAGAATGCAGTCTTTTTTTTTAATGTTAAATATTTTAGTTAATTTCAATGTTTTTTACCAATATCATAATTTTTGATTCAGTGATATGCAATCCATTTAAAATATATTATATATTATGCAGTTCAAA